>JAOEHY010037168.1:9341-56445 GCA_025447955.1 Psilopsiagon aurifrons
TGGGTAGGGACACCTTCCACTAGAGCCGGTTGCTCAAAGTTCCATCCAGCCTGGTTTTAAACACTTCCAGGGATGGGACATCCACAACTTCTTGGGGCAACCCGTTCCAAGACAAAGTAAGAAGGCATAAAGGAGCTTTTCCTTGAGATCCTGGGAACCAGACTTGCTTTACTCATAATCTGTTTGAAAGGTTCTAGAGCACTTGCTCTCTTGTAAAGTTAATCTAAAGGTTATGAAGAGATGTTAAAGAATGGGCTCCCTTGTCTATGCACTGACAGATCATTCTCCACAAACTCGGATAGTGCCTTGGGGCCTGTGCTGAATTTTCTGACTTGGGTCCAGACATTAGCTCAGCTTGACTGGCACTCTCCTTCTCCTCCTGAAACTTCACCTCTGCTCTCCTGAATTCTCTTTATCCATTTGCAACCCAAGGAGAATGCTGTGGCACTTATAGCCCACCTCTGTTCTGGGGGCAAGAGCATTTCCTTCATGGACAATGCAGGACAACACAGCTTTGGGAGTTAACAACTACTGGGTTCCTTCAAGGTCCTTTCAGCATTTTGTAGTTATTTTGGTAGCTTTCTATTGATTTAAGGCAGAATATTTTCATTCTCTCTGATATATGAAAAAATTCTCTAACAAATGGTGACTCAGTACCCAAAATCTTTCACTGAACTTCAATCTCTTCTCCAGAAGCAATTTATGCCATTCTCTTCCCAGCTTGTGAGGTGTGGTGTTTCTTGCTCCTGTCAATGTTCTAGTCAACTGGATTTTCATTAGCATTGGATGAAGGGGAGGTTGAACCACCTCTCAGCACTGAAGATAAGTAAACTGAAAATTTGAGTGAACCTGGTCCAAGAGCTCATGGAAATGACTAGAAAAGCTCCCAAGCTTTTCATAGCCTTGTGGCAAGCTTCTGCTTGAACACACAACAAATCAAATGTAATCAGTCTGGATCAGGAGAGACTTGCATACTTATACCAAAATGGCACAAGCAGGGATTTACAGAGGATGCTGAGAGAGAGAATTGGACAGAAACGGGAGAAAGGGGTTGGTTTTATTGGACCATAGTCTGAGTTCAACTGTTCTCAGTTCTCATTTAGAACCATATGGACCTACAGAACAGATTAGGGGAACTATCTGTCTCTAGCCTTCTTGGAAACAGATGATAGAGGAAAATTAAACAGTTTAGCAATCATCAATACAGTCTTTCCAGTTCCACTAAAATCTCACCTAAGGCAACACATTTTGCTTCCTAGATTGTGACTATACTCGGCACACATGGGAGTTATTATTAGATATTTTGAAGGAAAAAAGTACAGAAGCTCAAAATAGATATTTTTTTTCCCCCCACACACACATTGCGCCAGCAGACATGAAGAGAGACAGCCCCTGTGACTTTGGAATCTGTAAAGCAGATAAGAGACATGAAGTACAGTTCTTGTCATTGCTATAGAAGTGCAGGATTGGAAGAAGATATGCACATGATCAAAGAGAATTAATGGCAAAGCTCAGAGTTGAAGCAAAGTATGGCACTCTCCATTACTGTTGCTTAACCATAAGATCTTGTATCCTTGAAATTTCCTGATTGGACCTGACTCTTCAGTAGGCACACCCTGAAAGTGATGATAGTTATTGTTTATACATTTAATTTTCTGCACCTAATGCTGGCTCCAGTAAAATGCACTTTAAGATCTGAGTCATCATCTTGAAGGGTGCAAAAGATCAGTGCTTCCCTGTGCATAGTCTATGTCAATATGCGCAGATTTCTAAAAAAGATAGCACATGGATGATGAAATCAGTGCAGGAAGATGCAAGAAAAACTCCATCAAGACTCCATTTCCGGCTCCAGCATTGCCTGCATGCCAAACTTTATGCTGCTTGGTCATTGTGGAGAAATCCCATCAAGGCCATTTCTCATTATCCGTCTCCTCAGAAGTGTGGTCATTAGGAATTGTCGACAAAGGTTTTAGCTTTGATCAGGCACTGAGGAAGGAGTCTCTCTGGTCACAGTCACAGCGGGTCAGCCCACCTCACTGGCTGTTTATGAAAGACATTTTCCGAATCACAGATGGAAAATGCATTATGAGATCTTACTATTACAACCACAAGGACCGCAGTGGCTGATCTCGTCACATGACTTGCAAAACCCAACATGTGGAACTCTGCCTCGCCAGCTGGCAGTCCAGACACTTTGTTCTTCCCCGCTACTTATCAAATCAAATCCATTCTGGTAAACTATACCATGTACTTTAGTAATCATCCCAGATTGGATGTAAAGAGTCCAAGCGATGACAAATTCACCACTTCCCTCAGGAAATGCTTTCAGCTATTCCTTTCCTCAAATCTTGAAAAAAACACCTCACATCTACTTCCAGTTTTAATTTTTTGGCTTTCATCTTCTGGCCTGGCCTTTATTAGTGTTTTGTTTGTGGGGAATTAGGCCTTCCTGCTCTTGGACGCATTATTCCTTAGTAGATCATAGTGCCCCTAACTTTCTTCTTATAAACTATGTGGGATCCTGAAGAGTTTCTTGGGCTATAGAGTATCTCAAAGATTGTATATCATTCCTGTAGTGCATTTCTGAACCTTTCCCAGTCTTTCTGCTTCCTTCTTGAATGTGGTCATCTGGTAAATGTTTTGTCGGTGCCATGCCAGTGAGAAAATCATGTTCTTTTCTGCTACTCCACATCTCCTTAATTATCTAGTAGGAGGGATAAGTTAAGCTTTCTCTGCCTGGAACAAGCTTCTGGTGAATTATCTGTGTAACCCATCGTAGCTCCTCAGAGTCACTGCTTTCTAGAATACAGCTTCATAGATATGTAAAGCTTCTCTATATGGACTACTCTCCGCCATATTCATCTACAACAGATATTATAACGTGCATCACCTGGTTGTTGCTTGATTATGAATAGCAGAGATTGTTTTGTGTCACTGATCTACTCTTACTGCTGTTTTACTTTTCCAGTTTTCTACACAGATACTCTTCAGCATACAGAGCATGGAAATGAGTTTTTAGCATTCTGCTGTCTTCCAGGATAGGAATAGATCACGTTCCAGTCCACTTCCTTCCCCTGCCTCACCCACATCCAGATGAAACTATTATTTTTCTCTATGTGTGAGCCAACTAGATTTTAATACATTTTATCCCCTTTTTTTTTCCCAGTTTGCCTTGTGCTGATATCCTGCTCAGTGAGCCAACTTTGGAAACTCTAATCTGCGTTACTATTTATTTATTTATTCATATGAAAGCAGTGACTGGAGGCTCTAAAGGGGTTAGGCACTGTACCTAATCATGCAACAAGACTGTCAATGACATCGAGTGATTATAATCTGAGCAGAATCTAGGGAGAAAATAGGCAGAACCTAGGAAAAAGTATTTCACAATAGCTTTATTTTGCACATGGGGCACACAACATGGGGAAGTTCAAAATAAGGATTCATGTGGCTCTGGCTTAGCTGTCAAAAATCAAACTTTCCCAGCAACTGAGTAGCAGGAAACGCTACTCAACCCAACCTTTTGCCCTCACTATTGCCTGACATTCAGGTTTGATTTACAAGAGTCTTGCCTTTCTGTTCCCTTTTCCCTGGCCTTTGCCATCCTTGCTCTAATTCTCAGCTATCTGGTCTCATCTCAAGCACACACTTGCCTGTGTGGCTTTAGCCATGGTAACTTTTCCCACAATAGTAAGTGTCTTCCTGGATGATATGATTTTGGCCAAGAGCTCCATTCCTTACTTTTAGATTATTTCCTGCCACTGAGACATGAAACTGCTCTTTTCTGGCTCTCTATTCCCTTTTCATAGTGATGAAGCCTCCTTTCTTGTGAGACACTTCCCAGAGGACTCCATATTATGTAAAAATGTGAATCTCCACACTGCGAGAGTTTTGCATCTGGTGTCCTTTATAGTGTCTATTTATTGTAGTAAGCACAAAAATCTGCTCCCAGGAGTAGATAGACGCAGAATCCCAACCTCTGCCCATGCACCTGCTCCTTTAAACAGTCCCAGGGCAAGACAGCTCTTCCACAGCTGGCTAGCAGATGGAGAAAGGTGGGAACAGACAGGCTGCTGTTCAGGGTTTCTGTGGCAGAGTAGTAGGATTGCACTAAGCTCCTCTTAACACATTATGCAGAATCCTAAGTCTTTAGCTGAACCAAGACTACAATCCTCTTATGCGTCTTTGCTGAAATTCCATGAGTTACATGCACGCACGCACACACACCAGCACAGAGGAGCCTTCAGGAGCGGCTTACCCCTTGCAGGTGACAAACGATGCAGGCAAGTTTGTGCTGGAAAGCCCGTGAGCCATCAGTCACCCACTGATGAGAGATGGCTTTTGGCTCCTCAAAATTTAAGTCATATTGTGATTGCCTTCTTTTTATTTACTGGTAACGGAATCACTTGTTAAGGTTGGCTTGTCCTTTCTTGCTGGGGATTTTTGTGTGCGTTTGTTTTCATGTGAAGTCTTTACCTCTCTTGACCTGTAGAAGTAAGGCAACTCGTGTTTGAGTGACAGTCTGTAAGAGATGTTTGCAGTCAGTGAAGCTCACCTCCATGCAGGACAACAGGACAAGACTGAGGTGCTGCAGCTAAGGTGGACATGAGTGCCAGCACTGCGCGTGCATGTGTGCGTGAGGGATCCTGACCTTTTTCCCAATGCAATTGAAATGAGCAGGGGTTTATAATAGCCGTAAGTGTTCTTCTCCTTTATTGTAGTACTTTGATATCATAAGTAGTAATTGGCTATTTATTCAAGTTGGGATTTTCAAAATACACTTGGGATTTCCAGTGCCCACCCATCTAAGGTCTGGCACTGAACTGCAAAAACCCAATTCAGACCATTTAAAAGTGTCTCACATTGAGATTACAAGCCACATGGCCAAAACAATCTACGGAAAGAAACATGGGTCCTCTCCTAGGGAGCTGATGTTCTCTGCTGCTCTGAAACCCCAAAGGTGGGATTAGCTGGAATCCCAGGTCTGTGCTGGAACAAAGCCTACACACTCAATGCAAGAACTGACCATGGTGGATGGAAGAAAATGAGCCTTGGTTTCTCGCTGCTTACCAGCGTGGTACATTTTTAATGCATTTTGTTTTTTCTGCTCCCTGGTAGGGTCTCCCTACCTGTCCTCTCCTCCATGCAAGCTCTGAACAGTGTCTTCACCCAGGCTGCTGTGAACAGCCTTGTGTAGCCACTGAAATTGCAGAAGAAGGTGGCTTGTGAGCCAGCTGGCTTGGGAAGAGTCAGATAAGTGGCATCTTGAGAGCCAAATTAAGTCCTGAGGGTTTTTGAGGTTGGCCTCCAAGGCCTCTCAGTGTCTGCCCATGGCGCCAGGCCTGCAGGCATGTGTCCTTCTGCTCAGCAGGGTCCCCTACTTAAAGCCCTGCCAACCAAAGGGATGCCGGGGCCCATGGGGACAGTGATTGCCAGTGCCCAGAGCCATGGGAGAGCAATGGCTGTCTCTATGCTGAGTCTTTCCCCTGCAGGGCTACCTCAGATCCTGCTTGCTGGGACTGCTGGAGGCTCAGGGCCAATTATGGGAGGGTTGCATGTGGGATGCCATAACCCAGGGAATTGCAGCTCTGTTGGTGTTGAGGCATTCTTGGTACATCAAAGCTTTTGTTTCATCTTTCCAGCTATGGGATATTTTGGGTCTCACTGTATAACTTCGAGACTGTGTCAATATCCCTGGATTTTTATCAACAGCACGCGTGCTTAAAAAAATAGCCAGTATTGCCAAAAGCAGTATGGTGCACTCATCGCAGTAAACATCTGCAGACAGGATTATGCAGAGCATTTCTAGCATCTATGTCTCCTTTACACAATCCTTTTTGTTTCTTCCCTTTGCAGCAGCAGAAGGCTAGTCACCCTTCACACTTCCCTGTCACTGGGGCTAAACACCAGCCCTGTCCTCCGGTGCTGTTACCTGAGTCTCAAGCAGCCAGTCCTACACAAAGCAGGTGTTCATGGAGAGACACTGGAGCTGCTGCTGAACAGCGAATAGCTCCAAGGCCTGCAGAATGCTCTACTGTGCCCTTGCGTTGCCTTCAGCAGGGCTGGATGGGTACAAGAGCACAGTTTTATACCTGCTAAGGATTGTTTTGAGGTGGTGGCTCTGTTGCATGAAGCTTGGGTGTGTGAAGCCTCACCTAAGTATCTCATGCCCTTAAGGTGTCCACTCTCTTTGCATGTATCTGTGGCGGGTTTCACAATCTTGTCTGCACTGCCTCATCTTCCCACTTGTGGCCTCACCAGGTGCCGACAATGGTGAGATGCCAATTGTAACGCTGCCTGGCTGCAGGCCAGTGCATACAGCAGTTGTGCCTAAGGCTCTGCCTGACAGCATCCCTATTCCCCTGTCAGTTCATATTGCCTCACATGCAGCTCTGCCACTGCTGCTGCCATCACTGCTTTGTCAAGATATAGAATATCTCCACCGTTCTTCCTTTAGCAGCTCTGTCATCTTGCCTCCTGCCCAGATGAGCTGATCCAGAGCTTTTCCTACCCTGCTTCCACCAGTACATCCTTCAGCTGTCCACAATACCCCTGGCTATGGGCTTATGCTACTGTGTTGTAAAGTCACCGGTTTTTTGGAATCTCAGTGGAGATGAGATAGATAGGGTTGAAAAGCCTATTTGTGTCGGTGTTGATTCATGGTTTAGCAATAGATATTCACTGAAGTATGAAGGCTCATTCTTAACTTATTTCAAGCATAATATCTATAATCCCTAGGACTCTACTAATATGTTTGATACTTACTGTCCAACTAGCACTCACTATGCAGGGAAAGTTTTGTCCATCGGAGGATTGTTTCTTAGCTAGATGTCTATGATGCACTTCATCAAAGCAAAGCTCATGAGCACTTGAGGACAATGCTTTTGGGAAGGAAGTGCTCTGCTGGAAAAAATCTCACATGAAGTTGACCATAAATGTCATGGTGCAAGTAAGACTTTGCTGGTTACAAGGCAAAGAAACTCTTGTGATTCCTGTGGTACTGCATTATGATGCTCCACTTTTCCTTCAGGAAACTAAAAACTGAGGAATGGTGATTTTTCTGAAGATCACCTGCTGACCTGGTGTCAGAGCCCAGCTACCAACTGGAGGTCCAAAGCCATGTTCCCTGTCTCAGCCATCATGCTCTACAAGGGGTTTGAAATCCTGGCATTGTACCAGCTCTAATTTTTAATGAACAAATCAATTGGAGCTAACCCACCCATCCCTGTTTGAAGCTGGGCCAAGTCACAACCAAGCACCATTTATGAAATCGCAACTGGAGATCGAGAAACTGAACTACTGTATTTATTCAGCTTGAGGTGAAGTCTGTCACCAGATAATTGCAAAGGGGAATGAACGCTTTCCAGTAAGGTCAGTTTTACTGTTTCATCCCTTGCAAGCTGAGTTCATAGTTCCTGTTTGTTAACTGAAACTGAGTTGCACACAGAGGCTTTGTGCTGGGGGATTTCTCTGAGAGGTAGGATGAAACAGTGCCTGTCCCAGAGAATTTACAGGAGAGGATGTTTGCTTCGTGAAGGTTAGTAGGAGGGCTTTTTGTTTAAGCAAAACAATTTCCTTTGTTTCGGTAAGGAAACACTCAGATTAGGGTGTTTTCTAGGGGACGTGAGTCTGAAGCAGAGCATAAAGAGGATTCCTTTTGTTGGGGAAGGAGTAGTGAAGCAAAGAAAGATTTGGGCAGGGAGGAGATGTGGCATAGTTTGGCAATGAAAGGCTTTTGAGGCAGAGGGGAGTGAAAGGGGCTGACACCCAAAACCAATGCAATACGGCAAATAAAAAGTCAAGATCAAGCATTCTGGAGGAGTGTCTCTGGCAAAGAAGGTTTCTTGTGCTGTTGGCTGCATGCAGCTGTGATCTGCACACTGTCTGTCCCAAATCTACCAGCAGTTTCTCCTGAACTGGAATCATCTACAGGGAGGCTGCCAAAACCACTTTCCTGGACACTCGGCAGTGATGTTGGTTGAGCTTCCACTGGAGAATTGGCCTGGCTTCTGGGAACAGATATGCAGTCACACCCCTTTTATGCTTACTGCTCTGAGAGTGGCCAAACTATTGTTTGCGGGGCCTGAATTGCAGAGCCATGTGTGTGGAACTGATACAGAATTCCCCCACCCTAAGAGCTGGGCAGCAAGTCTTCATGCCCCCAAACTTGCTGAGGGTGGGAGGATGCTGCCAAGACTGTATGTATGGATGGTCCTACTCACAAAGTCTTCAAATGACCTGCTGTCTGGCACACTGAACTGCAGCAGCATGTGGATGTTGTTAATAGTCTCAGAGCATTGCTGTAAGTTTGGTTTGCCATACATCAGGTCTGTCACTTGCAGGCTCTGAATCCCTCCATGCTGTTACCTGTCATGCCCATATTCTGCACTTAGTACCTCACTCTTTCAAAGGTTTTATATTCCCATACATCACACCTAGGTCAAAACCATAATTATTCCTAGATCAGGTGCTATTCATTCTGGTCATAGCAGACATCTGAAACAGCCTAATGGCTCCATAGTGCTGTTGTCCATTCTGAGTCCAAATGTGATTATTATCAGCTCCTCCAGAGAAATACTGCAAGATACTCTGCAGTGGTTGGTTCTGGACTAAGCAAGCTTGGGGGCAAATTCCTTCTCAGTCTCATGGCCTTGGAATCAGTTTATCAGAAGCAATAAGGGACATTTTTCTTTCAGAAGCCTGACATGTTTGAAATAGTTCCTATTCCTAAACAATGTTTGGAGGCTACTTGCTTCTTAAAAAAAAAATAAAAATCTTTCTTAGCTTTTGTGCCCCATAGCACCCTGAGACTGTGAGTTACAGCTGATCTGATAAGATGACAGTAAGGTCATGTGCAGCGTTCTAGGGTGGCTTCTTGCTGTTGGGTTGTAGAACTGGGGGTTCAGGATATCTCTCTTCTGTGGCTTGTTCAACATTTCTATGACAGCTCCTTCTCTCTGTCTTCCCTCCAAGTCAAACATTATTCACTGCTTTTCCTGGACATTAGTCCTACAGTCTAGTCTCTGGGTGCAGGCATGGCAGCAGGGCGATATACGAGTGTGGCAGGGAAATCCTTCCTCCCACTTCTCCCAGACCTCCATCATCATCACTTCTTCAGAGTCCAACAGGATGTCAGAACTCCAAAAAGGATTTGTGGTGATAGAGATGTTTCTGAGGGCTGCACAGGAACTGTTCAAGCCTTTTTGACAAAGAAGCTCTTTCCTCAAAGAACTTTGAGGAAGCCAAAGAGAGAGATGTCAAAGCCAGCCTCCCAGCAGGAACCCAAAAGTAGTGAGTGGTTGCACTGTCCAGCCTGTCTTGATGCAGTTTTTCACTTCGTTCCTCAAGGGATGCCAGAATAAGCACAGCGTGCATGAAGTCAACACACCACTGGAACTGTGTGACACAGTGCTGACAAATCCTGTCCCCACAATAATTCAGTGGGAGTCCAGTTTGACTTCATCCAGCTCTCTGATGGCAGCCATTGCCCTAAGCAGCAGGACTCCTGCACCTGCGAAGCAGGAGTGACAACAGCACGTGTTTTCCTGGACACAAAGTTCAATGCTGGCTCTCAGGAAACCTGAGTGTGTGCTGAAATGGAAGTGGAAATGGTGCCTTTTCATTAGCACACAGGAATACTGCCATGTGCCTGCTTCTGTGCCAGCAGTTAGTATTGCCTATCAGACTGTGCCAATCAGCAGACACTGTCTAATCCTGCTGTTGTATAAGGAGTTAAACCATTGAGTTGGGGAACTGGAGGTCAGAGAATGAGAATGAAATTGTCTGTTGCAGAGCTGCAGTGCTCTGCAGAGATCCCAGGGGACAGTCTCCTCTGGTGCCCTCCTCACTCTTGCTCCTGAGGACCTGACCAGTGTTCTTCCTCAGATCTAGATGCCTGTGTTCAAGGGGGAGGCTATGAAGACCCCCAGCTGGAACAGAAGGAGGAAGACCAATTTCAGCTCCAGATACTGTTGCCTACTTGTGCTGTATCTGGTCAGGTCATAGATGGATTTCAGAGTCCCATCGGTTTCAGGCCACTGTCCAAAGCTAGGGCTTGTGCCTGACAAAATAGATGGAGGTTCTCCAAGAGATTCCAAGGTTCTCCAACGAACCTTTCTCCCCTACAGCCTGTTACAGGCCTTGCACTGTGACTGTACCATGGAGTGCAAAGGAGTGTGCAGCGCTCAAGACAAAAAGAATATTTCTGACTTTATTGTGCTGTAGTGCTTGCTGCAGGCATGGAAAATGGATCTAAAGGCAGAAGGGGCAGGTGGATGTCCAGACGAAAGATAAAGTGGAAGGAAAGTGAAAATGTGGGAGGAGGGTCTGAAGGAGGCGATAAGTCCAGGTGATTTCCCTGTATCAGCTCTTCGTCATAAGCAAAGGCTTCCATCCCCAGGTCTTGTCTCTCTTTCCCATTTCATGAAGAACTGAGGACTCTGAAAATAAAGATCATTCAGTTCAGAGAATGAAGAAAGGGATTGCTGCACTACTCTGTAAGGCCTCACTGAAGAGATGGCTGTTTCAGACTCTGTGTGGACTCCGAAGAGAAGTACCTTTGAGCAGCCTTCAACTAATCTGTGGTCTGAGGTATCCTGGGAGGGGGAAACAGGTTTCTGAGGATTGTATGAGGCCCACAGAGATTGAATATCTAATTAATTTCTCCAAATGCAGAATTGCCTATCTTCTGCCTTTTTTTTTTTTTTTAATAATCAAAAGTAGTGGGAGGGATCTAAAAGCTGAGGCTAAAGCACAACAGCCCTGTTAATCATTTATTAGTGTTTGGTTGGTGCCTGTAATGTGTGTGTGGAGATGGCTCCAATGATCTCTGAACTTCTGGTTCCCATCTGGAACCTCCTGCTGTGCCCAGACTTTGTTCAGACTTTGTTTACCTTCAATTGGCCATCTGGCCTGTCACCAGGAAATACATCAGTACACGTATTGATCTGTGCAATTGATTTTGTGTCACTTTCTCCTCTGGGAGTGCATTCACATGAGAAAAACTCAGAAAATACCAAGTTCAGAATGCCGTTGTGGGCCCCCACAAGAGTCCTCTGCCATGAGGACATCTCCTCCCTGCCAGTGAAACTCTGTAAAGCAAATGGGTGTTCAAATACCAGTATCTGCTGGAACATTGTCCAGCCAGGACTGAAAGGGTTAAAGACCTGGGAGGTACAAACTCATTTATTCTTGTTTAGGACAAATAATACATTTCTGTTTAGCCAAGGTGCCTGGAAAACATCATGAGGTTGTCTTCTGAGAGCCAGCATGCTAGGGTCCTTGGGCAACGTTTGCTTGAATGTTGAAGGAGCTTGCAAGAAGTGGTCTGGTCCTTAGACAGGCTGGGTGGTTTGCCTGCTCGTGCCTCCTGGGTTCACGTGCGAAGGCTGGCATTTAAACCCTTTCCCTGCAGCGGGTCATCTACAGATGTCTGGGATTTCCCCGCCACCACCACTCCCTTGGGAACTCTGCCATCCCCCTGGCCCTGGGGAGGTGCTGGTTATGGGGGGGGGAGCTGGAAGGAGGGTGGCAAGAATGGGAGTACTTTGGAATTTGCAGGCAAGGATCCTGAGCTGGGTTTAGCTCATTAAGCCTGCCTCCGAAGACACAGGAAGAGAGAGGCTCTGATAGGAACTGCCGGGATCATCAGGTGATCTGAGAGTGCACTCATTCTGGTACAGCCCTGCACCCTGTAGCCTATCTCACCTCAGAGCTGCTGCTTCCATCATATGGGTTTGTCCACTCTGCAATGTTTGGGGTCTGTTCAGGTCATAAAGCAAAGCCTGATGGTATATAAAACTCAGCATTCCAAAACATCCCCTTGGCCCTGAACGAAGGTGAATATTAACTAAGACCTGGTATAAAAACTGATAAAGGAAGAAAAGGCTGCTCATTTTTAAATGGTCACTGAGAGAACAAAACCATTTCCTCAGACCTGTTGTCCACCATTCCTGAAAGTAAGACACATCTGATGGACAAAAGGAAGCACAGTCCTATAGCCATTCCTGTTTCCATCCACTGAGTGACACAACCCCTAACCCCACACCATAACCCACTGTAATCTAGGCCCTAACAGAGGTGCCTTGAAGTGTCTTACAATGTGGCCATGGAGCATGACCTTCCTTCAGCAGACACTAGATTTCCTTTAAGAACAGAATGTGCTACAAGGATTACAAAGAGAGCCAAGGGATGAGGTAAAAATAATAGGAGGAGCATTTTTAGAAAGAATAAAAACAAACAACGGCGTTAGAGAGGTATTAGAGGCTTACAAAAAGAACGGGTGGAAATCTGCTAACAGCCAAATTTCTTGTCCCTATTGTGCTCTTCTGTGGACGTCTTATATTTTGCTAGTCCCTTTTCTCCAGTGTGTATGAACTGGAGGACTCGCTAACAGGTGAAACCAACTTTTCCATTCTCCTCACCTCAAATTTGTCCGCAAAACCCACAGTTAGGCAGCAGGAACGTGTTTTCAATAGATCTGAGGACATCTGACGCTATTCATCCAGACACACTGAGCTTCTAAAGAGGGCTGCTCCACACATATTTTGGAGCACCAGTACTGAAGGCACCAACATTTGAAAGGATGCTTTCCTGCCGCTGCACTATAAGGGAGGGAACAGGACTGAATCCAGCTCTCAGCTACTCAAAAGCAACAGCTTTAGCCCTGATATTCACAGTCAGCACCTGCATTTGGCAGCAGGTTAGTCTTCAGGCATTTTTTGGACAACAGCCTTTAATTTAAAGGCTCTCAGACTTGCAGCCCTGCCCCAAGTTTCCCATCAGCCATGCCAACGTGCAAAGGAGACTGTGTGGGAGCTGATCCCACAGAACTGGGCATCACTTAGTTCTTTGCCTGTACCTCCCTTTTTGCCCTCCTCAGCTTCTCACACAAATAGCCTCCACACTCCAAGGGATAGCAGCCTGATGGGGAGTACCTCAGTCCCTGCCAGCTCTGCGAAAGCACACAGACCTTGCCACGGATGTTACTGAAGGTTCCCTGCTGACAACTCAGTTGGCGCCTTTTTCCTGCTGCCCACCTGGAGGTCGCCCCATTGAAAAGGCTCTGGGGATAAATCTTCGCAGCACATTCATGATTCCCATGTGTTCTTCCAAGCTAGCTCCCCTTCTTCCTTCCTCTTCCCAAAGACCATTGTTTCCTCTGCTGCATCCAGCCCAGCAGCAGCAGGCAGGGGCTGCAGCTATGCAAATGCAAGCCAGGGTATTTAGTTTGAGCAGAGACACTGGAATCAAGGTGAAGGGAGGGAGAAAAATACCCATTTGCTGCTGGGAGTCTCAACCTCAGGACTCATACTTGAATAATAAGACTAGGCAAATTATATCCTAATTGATATCAAACATATTCAATGGTCCTTTCAGCTGATCGATGCTTTGTCCTGTGGATTAGGATCCATGGAGAGAGGGTGCAAACAGAAACCAGAGCTGTAAAGGCTAAGAGAGACATCCTTAGGGAAAGAGCTGTCTCACAGTAACGTGCGTGAGGAGAAAGCACTCCTTTAAGAGAAAAAGAGGAAGGGAGATGCTGGAACTGATCCTTTGTCCTTGCAGTGGGCAGGGTGGACACAACATGAGATTTGGGGTATTCGGGGCAATTCTCACTGAGTAGAAAGTGGCTCTGCAATGAGCTCCATTTCTTCCAGGATCTGAACCAGCTTGAAAAAGAAGATTGCAGGCTTGAGGGGCTGAAGGGCAATGTCTCTGTAACTTGTGGAGAACAGGTGGGACGTAGGACTAACACCTGTTTTCAGGAATTAGTTTATAGCAGAAAAGACTTTGATGTCAAATCCTGGCTGTCCTTTAAGGGTACTCTTTGAGTCGCAAAAAGACATTTTTTTTTTCTTCCCTTCCTCTCCGTCTTCCCCACTTTCTTCCCAAACTCCCACCCTCTCTTCCCACTGCCACAAGCAGGCAGCCAGCCCATCTGGGGCCCGTGCATGCCGTGCCAGGGGTCAGAGAGGCTGGTATGAGCTGGCTGTCGCATGGGTGAAACAGCACGTATGCACTGCCGTGCTGTGCCTTGTGCCTCTGGTTGCACAGCAACCCAGGGACACGCTCTTGGGTCCCAGCCAGCTGCTGGGGCCAGCCCTGCCGGCACCTGGTCCTCAGCACCCACCAAAAGCTGGAGGGCATCGAGCATCCCTGATATCAAGGGAACGCTCAGCTGACAGTGCTCGATGGGAGGCTTGGGGAGTGCACAGGGAATGCTCCAAGTTCTTGGCAGGCCAAAACAAGGGCTGCTGGTTTATTTATTTATTTTCGGTGGGGAGGAGGGGTATGGGAAAGCGAAGGTTATGATTTAAATATCTATCCTCTTGCCAACCAAAAATGTCAGCTGGGTGTTAAATTACTATTGACTCTGTAGGCCAGCACTTGCCCCCCCCCTTGTCCTCTAACTCAGCTCTCCCTGCGGTGTCTCACTCAGCCATCAGGGCTGCTATAAAGGGAAAGCAAGCCTCACTGGCTGACACTGGAGATGTTTCATTCCTCCCCCCTCCCCAGCTGAACCGGCTGGCCTCCAATAGCAGGGAAGGATGGGGTGCTGTGCTCCCCTCAGCCCTCCCTCCTGACAGACCTGCCAGCCACCTGAATGCTCCTTTTGATTCACAGTTAATAGCCTGCCCTCTGCAAAACCAGCTTCCTTCCCAGCAGGCCCAGCAATGGGTGCTTCCAGGCAGTGGAGGGTGCCAAGAGGGGGTAAGGGGAGCAGAGCTGTGCCCTGGCCGCCTTCTCACTTAAGCCCAGTTTTGGATCCTTTTCCCTGACATGCTCCTTTAGCATTTGGCCAATGCCATATGCTTTCACTTTCAGACTATTTCATGACTTTCAAAGGGTTCCAGGCTTTAACCTCTTCCTCCCTCCTTCCACAAACATTGAGGTTGCGGTATCTGCTCAGCTAGGCTTTTTATGGGGTGAAATGAGATGAAATGTCCTCTGCCACTGCCTAGTGTTGCCTTTCATGGAACTCTCTAGCAGGGCTCTTTCCAACAGTTGCAGGGCACACAGGGGGAGTGTAAGGTAGGACATGGGCTCAGATGTCACCCTTGACTGATCTTGAGCTACCAGTGAAGTACAGAGAAGAAGTACCCTGCTGGGATCATGTTGCCAAGGACTTAGCTGCATGGAGGAAAGGTCTTGTTGAGGGGGTCTCATGGCACTACCACGTGTAAGTGAGTGGAAGAAGTGAGGCAAAGGGACCCTTAAACAAAGAGGGTGAAGGATAGTAGCAGGAGAGCCATGAGAACCTACATAGAGATAGCTCTCTTCCCTTCACCTAGGGGAGGCCGGCTGACATCAAGAGCCCCAGGTCTTGTGCTGCAGTCAAGCTAGCTCTGGAAAACACATTGGGCAGCACTTAATCCTGTGAATAGGCCCATTTGTCCTATGGGATTTGAAAGCAAAGCTCTGTGTACTGTGTGTTAGAAGTGGGGGAGGCACACTAGGAAAAGGAGGGGCACTTTGCAAAATCAGAGGCTATGCATTAGCAAGGTTTGTGCCAAAGGAAAAAAGTTAATGCAAAGCAGTGTGACCCTGCAGTGACTTGGCTTGCTAAGCCTGTGGGCTCTGTTTGATTTTGCTTCTGATTAATAGTATCAACCACTTTGCTAATGTCTCTTAAATGAAGTAATCTGCATGGGTGAGCTGTATTAGCACGACCTCATCAGTGTAGGAGCATGGGATCAGTAGACAGCATGGACTGAAGCAAGGGGGGGTCTTCTGGGCTCCGGATGATGCCTGCATGCTGAGGCAGTGGTGAAGAGACATCCAGGAATCCACAAATTAGAGTGTGTGGAGTAAATGAAGAGGCACAATTTGTTCCATGCCTCCTCCAATCAGTGTATCAGAGAGTTCCAGTTGTTCCAGCCCAAAATCACCACTTTGTTGAGTTGAGACACTGAGAACAGCAGATTATCGTCAAACTTTCATCACCTGAGGCTAAGCATGAACAAGAGAAATTTCAGCCTAGGGGGAAAAAGAATCCAAACAACTCCAAATGGTTTCAGAAGCTTGTAGAAGCCAATGAAAAGAAGTGCTATACAATTAAAGTGCGACCTCAGTTATTAAAGCATTTAACATATAAGTGCATCCTGGCAAGGAGGAGAGAAATTTCATGGTCTGATATGGTCAGTGCAGGTTTCCAAAAAGGCATCTGACTGAGTACGTCACCAAATGGAAACTGATCCTTGTTCCAGCAGTATATTGAATAAGGGCACTGTGAATCAAAAAGCCATTTGGTTGCCATTAGATTTAAAGGACTCTTCTTTGTCAGCCGCTCTTCTCTTTACAGTTTACAGCCACAGGAGTGAAGCAGGCTGGACTGTGGGCTGTGTATCCTGTGAAAAGGCAGTGGTGACTTTGAGCCACTCTTGCTGGTGCTTTCCTGTCCCCCTTCCTGGATGGAGAGATCTGATCAACACTACCATGTGACAAAGTGGTCCCAAGTATACGGGACCATATGGGCCTGTACTTCCCCAGCTTCAGCTTCCCCAGTTGTGGCACACATCCAGAACACATTGCACATCAGTGCATATTGCAGAAGGCCAATTCGTGGCATGCCCTTCTCCTCCATCTCTGGGAGTGTTCACTCCCAGCTTCCTACAGCCTTATTGCACAAGCAAGGTACCGTGGCCAGGGCAGAAGTTGTGCCAGTTTAAACCCCAAGCTGGGTGTCTACTTATTATTCTGTTTTTTCCGAAACCTCTGCTGCCTCATCCTGTTTTGTTTTCTTTTGATTGGAAAACAATTTCTCTTCCCTTCATCAAATCATCTCCTTCCAGTTCTTCTAATAGCTTGCACCTCTTGTCTCTCCTTTCACCACCATCCTCCTCCATGTCATGGTTGGCTCCCTCTTCCATGCCTGATCCTGCCTTGCATGTTGGTATTTGCACAATCTGCATGGAAAACTACTTGGGAAGGAGGCTGGTCTTGCTCGCTTCTTGTCTAGCAACCAGTACATCTCTTGTGCTGTATAAATAATTAACAGGCATCTGTCAAATGCAGATGAGAGCACACCTACTCTTAAAGCCTCTAACTACTGCTACTTCCGTGACAGTGCTCTCCTTCCCATGAAGCAGTGATCCCAGCAGTCATGTGAGGAGACACGGTAGAAGGATAGCTGGCTGTGTTACAACCATCACTTTGGGGAAACTACCCTGTAGGGGATGGGCTGTAAAGCTGAGTCATGTTTGCAGAGAAAATGTTCAGCAACTCTTGCTGCCTTGCTGTGTAACTGGTCCAAGATCTTTAGTGGTTGCTCTTTATTACTTTGCTGCATCAGACTAAGGGAAAATGCTAGCTTTGATGAGTTGCCAAGTCCTCACTGAATTATAGTTAACTACTAGAAACATCAGTAAGGGTGATTTTAGAAAGAACAGAAACAGATATATATTTGTGTATTAGGTCCTCAGCAATTTTAGCTGGCACTGATTGGGGCCTTTCAGCCATAAAGGGCCACATTGCCATGGAAAGAGACTGGTTCTGCTTACAGAGGGTGCCTGTGCCCTGTAAACCACAGGGCTGTGCTCCTGGGAGGCAGCCAAATTTAAGGGGGAGCTGGAAGCGGGCTGTGTCCCCTGCTTTCATGTTGCTGTAACAACCCCCCACAGCGGATGGATGCTTGATGTCTGTGACATGGGTGGAGCAGCACTGAGACTCCCCCAGTGCTCCCAGTTTGCAGGGGTATGTGTCTCCCTCCCAGGCCCCAGTCAGACATTGAACCACTACACTGTATGCTAAAGGTCAAGACAGGCCCTTTCCAGTTTCCAATGTCTGCCTCAAAAACAGGCCAAGGCAAGCCTCATATGACTTTGGGGTGCTGCGCATGGCAAGGCTAATGTTGGAAGGCTGGGTATCCACCCCTACGCAGAGCAAAAAAGCCCCACCCCAAAAGACCAGCTCCAGAAATCTTTCTCTGCCAAGAACCATGATTTTCATGTAGGATGCTGTGCACGGGGGTGGCTGCTCTGAGAGCTAACCCAGAATCAGCTGCAGGACATAATAAGAAGTCGTTTGCTACCACAGCAGAAAATCTGTGTGCAGCCTGAGCCTGTATCTAATGACAGTTTGGTGGCAGGCTGGCACAGGAGCACAACTGATCCAGCTGTGTGAAAAGCTGAGCATTGTGACAGGATCAGTCTCTTCCTGCAGAGCGAGGTACTTGTGAGGTGCCAGGAATATCATGGAATGATGTTTTGGAAACCAGTTGTCTCAGCAGAGACCCCTTATGCTGATGTAGCTGTAAGAAATGTCTCACTTGGCATCATGATATGAAAGCCAGAAGGGTTTTCTATAAACCACAAGCAAGGGATGCATCTTGGAAGGTAATCTGATGTAAGTACATCCCATAGTGTTTGTGCAGGATTGTGACAAAGCTTCACAGGGCACTTGGGTCAGAACGGAGCTTATCATAACTTTGCTGTTATTCCAGTGCCCAGCACTGCAAGAGTCCAGGCTCTCAGTGTTTCTAATACATGCAAAGGAAGCTTTCCTGAGGTTCGGACTGCTCTCAGTACTGTTAATCTAACATGTTCCTTTTGCTAACATGTGTCTGCTCAGCAGCCAAAAGAAAAGCAAAATACAGTTGAAGGGAGGGAGTGGGGAGAAAAGTTATGAAATAAAAGATCAGAGGATCAAGAGCACTTTTGAGGCTCAAACATGCCACACACAAGCTCTGGGCCTGTGGTCAGCCGGAAAACATCAGTTTAAAATTCCACAATAGCCCTGGTATTTAATCCTTCTAATGCAAATTCCCCCCATCCCAGTCCTAGATCGGCACTATTACTGTGGTGGCACAACCCGAGCCTTTAAGCCCTTTTGAAGTATGCAAGAGTCCCTGTTTCTCAGCAGGAGGGCTGGGAAGCTATGTCAACAATGTCAAAAATGTTCCTGTGATTACTGTACCTTTCTGAGCAGAAACCAGGAGAGAAAGCAATTAATGCCTCCTAATCTGGCTCATAAATAAAACTTTTTCTCCGTGGAGGCGTCATCTCTGTAGTCCCTGATTAAGATGGCTCTTTGTCACCTCTGAGCCTGCAATAGTGGGAGGAAGAACACCCATTATATCGCTTTGCCCAGCAGAAGAGTCAGATGTACATTTCTGCGAATGAAGCCACTTCTCTGAATGAAGTTGCAAGCAGTACTGTGTGCCTCTGTGATGTTTTTCACTGTTGAGTTCCCAAAGCAGCCAGATATCGCACTGGGGTCTTGGCCAACCCCTGTGCTGAGCAGCTCTATTCCAAGATGTACAAAGGGTGAGGCAAGGGGAAGGAGCCAGAAGAAACAGGTGTTGACATACGACGGTGATGAGAACTGTAGACCACTCCAAGTCAGACAGAGGGAGAGGCACAATGTGTATTGGCAGATAGTCCAGCCTTATCAACAGTTGAAGTGCATGCCAAGTATTTCCACCAGCCTCCCCTGTATAAGCAGGGTGACTTCCTATCAACATCAGGAGTGAGACCTTGGAGAGCCGGGAGCTTTGCTTGCAGACCAGTTCTCAGAGGTTGTCCAAGTGTGCCTGCATTGCACGGTCAATCCAGGTATTTGGCACATGGGTGCTTTGTCCTTGGGTATCCTGTGGGCTGCAAGAGGAGCTGTCTGCTCCAGAGCTGAAGGGAAGCTTCCTTTCTTGGGTGAGGCATCTTCACTAGAGACAAGACTGAGCTGGAGCAGAGCTGAGACTGTCTCACAGCCCTACATGAGAAGTGTATGTGTAAAGACCACTTGTACACAGGGAGGGAAACACGTGTGAGTGAACGGGCTGAGACTGTAGAACAAATGCACTGTATGAGAGAGGCAAGGGAAACACAAAGATTGTTAGATTAGATATTAGGAAGAAATTCTTCACTGTGAAGGTGGTGAGAACAGGCTGCCTAGAGAAGCTGTGGCTGTCCCATCCTTGAAGTGTTCAAGGCCAGGCTGGATGGGGCTTTGAGCAACTTGGTCTAGTGGAAGGTGTCCTTGCCCATGACAGCAGGGTTGGCACCAGATATCTTAAGGCCTCTTCCAACCCAAACTATTCTATGATTCAATGATTTTATGATGGTTGTATCTTCTGAAAGTGTGGAGGCTGGGCATAGCTGGTGGGGTCATGTCAGGGCATAGATAAATACCTGAAGAGAGGACAAATAGGGAGGTGATGGAATGAGCCTGAGACAGGAGAATAGATGATGGTGGCAGATGTACAAGGGTAAGACAGCTGAGCGCAGCCCAGGAAAGCTGACCTTGCCATTGCAGGCCCATGCCTGTGGGGTGCTTGGAGTAGAAAGGGCCAAAAGAAGGGATGGGGAGGCTGGAGAGGAGCTAGTCATGGTTATTGTGGTGCTGATGGAAGCGATTCACACCACCTCTTGCAGGAGGTCCAAGCATCTGTGAGTGAGCCTCACAGCTCCAAGTGACAGACTGTGGGAGACAAAGAACCTTGTACAAACCTTTTTGCTCAACAATAACATCAAAATTAGCCACCAAGGTGTAGCCCAAGTCCCAGCCCAGTGTCTGAGACCTGAGCCGTCCTGTTGCTCCCCAGATCCAGCACCTGCATACAAGCATGGAAGACAGCCCAGATACTAAAGGAACACTTGAGGCTTTGTTTTCTCAGCGTCAAAATGCCAAGACATTCCCATGGGCGTGCACTACCCTTGCTAAGCTCAATGCACCTTTCAAGGAGAAACATGGCTTTGCCAACAGCTCCTGTCCATAGGGACCTAGTCCTCCCTCATTGCTATGCAGCACTTCAGATGAACCTGCAGGAAGCATTGTAGCTGTTTAACTTCAGTAATATAAAAATCCTATCACCAGCTGATGGAGGGATAAACCATTTTGGATCCAGCCCTACCCTGTGTGATGCCAAGTCACCAATGGGCTCATTCTCCCTGAGTGGAGTGCGGGGTGATGTAGGAATTTGTGATTCAGGAATTTGTGATATTTGTGATTTCCCCCCTGTTGACTGTGTGAAGCTGCAATGAAGCCAGGCTTGGCACTACCGTCCCCATCAGCAATTCTGTTAAGAGGAATTTGAGTTTTTATGGTCACTGATAAGATTAAACTCTTTGTTGCAGCTGGCCGAGGCAGACCCAACTGCAGGCTGTGTAAAAGCACTGCTGAGAGGGCAGAGTGGAGGTAGCTTGGTTGCTTTCCTTGGGAATTCCCACACTTGCAAATGTTTGGATTTCATCTTGGCTGCAGTCTTAACTCCACGCTTGCTGGTTTGTGAAAGTCCTGATCTTGTGGATAAAAAGGACAGGAGTTCTCAGTTCCCCTCTGGCTGCTCTTCTCATCTGGAGGGCCATGCACTAGGGCCTGGCATAGAGTGAGGAGCCCCAGGACCCCAGGGAGGGCAGTGCTGGCGAAGAAGGGTCAGGAAGATTGCTGGCAGCTCTTCTCTGCCCTTTTCCTCTGCTGGTACATAGAGGTGTTGCTGGGTCTAAATTACGGGGCTGTTCCCCGTAACCCACTCCAATATAATAAACTTCAAAAGAAAAGCCCTGTTTATCAAATGATCTATGGCTCTGGGCACCAGCTCTCAGGTGTGCCCAGTAAACTATATATTCTTCTAACCTGAACCCGTTTTTCTTCTGCCTCTGATTTGCTATGAAGTCTAAAGGCTAACACAATGATTGGCCTCTGGGCAGACGCACCCTGAGAGAGAGAGGGACAATACACTTCGCCTTTTGTGGGAAATATCTCCATTGACTTCACAGGCTGCCCGTGGAGCAGATGTTCTTGAAAATTTAGAAGATAACACTGTGAATTTGGGCTGTGAGATATCCAGTTCTGATTCACGCCTTGGACACAGGTCATGATCTGGTTGAAGTGGGACAGAGGGAAATGCGGACTGCAGTGCCAAGGTAATACCACTCTCTGAGAGCGCTGCTATTTCCTTGCACTGGGTGTGCAGGAACCAAATTGGGCAAGCTGAGGTCCCCCCTGCCTTTTCAGTTTGTGCCAGGGAGGTAAGGTATTCAGGGACAGGTGGGCAGCACTGCTTCCATTTTAAGAGAATTATTCATAACGAGCCCAGCCTGCTCTGAGATGCCACCCTGGTCCAGAGAGTTGAATGTAGGACATGTCTGTTCCCAGTATGGTACCTTGTGAAGTAAGGCAATGCTGTGAATTGCGTTTACAGACACCAAGATGGAGGAAGCCTTGCTTGCCTTTGCAGGTCAAGGCTCAAGTGATTTGCTCCAGGTATCACAGGGAAGCATTAGGGTAACAATGATCTAACAAAGGTTTGCCTGTGCCTGGGGCAAGGGCTGTAATCTCCACTCATGTCTCCCTGATGCCATAGTGATACCTTCAAGGGGCTGCAGGGTGACCAGAGAACCAGGATGCTGTGTCCTACTGTGATAGCCATGGGGCAGTGCTTGTGGAGAAAGGAATAAATGAAATGAGATATTGGCAGAGCAAGATGTAAGAACAGGTGCTGCCCTATGTCAAGCAAACAGGGTAGGTGACGGAAGATCTTGCTGCCAGCCTGCTGTGGTCTAGTCCCACTTACGCAGGTGACAGCAGGGGTACAATCCCAAGGCATTTGAATTTGACATAATTTTAAATGGAAGTTCTTGGAAACAACATGCAAAGCAGCACCATGGCTGTTACCTGCACTTCTCTATGCAGGTCCATTTGTCCAGGCTACCAAGCAGCCACCATCCTGCTACAGGAGCGCTCTCAGCCCAGGCTGCGTATTTAGCTGTTAAGCAGAGCACTTCCCATCAGTCCAAGTGCTGGTGCAGACATTGGGAGCTGCAGCTCTTTGAGATGGGGTCACACTGCAACCTGTGGGGCTTCAGAGATGTCATGTTTCAGTAGGGCTGCCACCAGCAGAGGTCCTGAAATACCAGTTTTAATTAAAAGCTGTATTTTCTATTGTGCTGCACAGCTCATACATGCTGACTACTGCTCTTTCACCTCACCGGGCCTAAGTCCACTCTCTTTAAAACATGTCATGTGTCAGTCAGACAAAGCCTGTGGGGGATACTACACTCATAAGCCAGAGCTGAGTTCAATCAGAAACAAATGGAAGAGGGCAGAGGGACAGTGCAGGCAGTGGGGGGAGGTCCTGAATGGGGACAAAGAAAAAGAGGAAATCTTGAAGAAGAGTGGGTGAAAAGAAATAAAAAAAAAAAAAAAAAAAAAGAGGTAGGCAAAAATCTGTGGTGAGGAAATGCCAGAACACAGATGCCTTTCCCGGGATCAGTGTATTTTAGGCGGTGAGTACGCCCAGAGCTCTCCTCCTGTCTCTTGTGAGCTTCGATCCATATAGAAATGCCCAGGGCAGAGAAAGAAAGAACTGTTATGTTAGCAATGAATAATAAAAACAAATGTATAAGAACTTTATAGATTTACCTGAAATCTCTTAAGGACCACTGAGTGAAACTAGCCTTGTAATCTAGATCTCTAGTCTAAACCTTCTGCCTACTACAGAAACTCACACCAGCCTTTCTGACTAAGAGAAGTTCCCATTCTTTTCTGTTTTGCAATCACTGCTTTCCATCTGGAGCCCTGTCTTTCCAATACAAGTCTGGCACTTCTCAGCAGCCTGTGCATGACCACAGTGTTTCCACTAGTGGCTGGCTGGTCTCTGACTCCTCTGGTGCTTTGGCACAATGGTAATGTAGGCTGCGCAAGGCAGGCAACTTGCCTTAGCCAGCAAAGGTCTCTGGAACATGGCCCAAGCCTAGCTGGAGCAGAAGGCTGGTGATTGGGATGTGATGGTCCCTTTCTTGTTTGCTGAATCCAGTCTTCTGGCAGCTCAGGTTTGGCCTCCCACTGCCTCAGTGGAGGGGTATGAAAGGCTGCTACAGGGGTGTCTCCAAAGGGCCCTCCCTTCCATGCCAGCTTGCAAGTAGCATGCTTCCTCTGTCCCTCTCCACATGGCTCCTCACCCTAGGGACTGCCAGCGTATCCAGCAAGCTCCGCTGGTGGCTCCCTGGCTTAAAGTCAGCAGCTGTGAGCTAGAAGAGGTTGGGAGCATTCACCTAACACACGGGTGCTCTGTGAGAGGGTGGCTGTGGCCCTGGGAAGGAGGTATAATGCAGGGCAGAAGGCCACAAGCTCGGGGGAGCATCTCGCCCTCCTGCTGATCAGGAAAGGTAGGGCTGTGCCGCCTTATCTCCCATCACCTGTAGATGGCTCTTTCATACTCCGGTAAGGCTGGAGCAAAGCTGCTTCAGTCCAGCACTCCTAAAAACCTGCCAGTGATACAGCTACAGTGCCCTCCAAGAAGGAGGAAAGGGGAGGAAAGTGACCCCCCTGTAACCTCCCAGACTATGTTTGGCTCACACGGATGCAGAAAGGAAAGCTTAAATCCTGCGCCTATCCCTTCCTCAGACTTCCCACCCCTAAACCAGTGGTTGCTTGGCTTTCCCGTGGTGACATCACAGAAGCAGAACTGTTGGGAATGACCTCACGCTTTTGTCCTTCTGACTGACAGGGGTACAGAGCTGCCAGGACACATGACTGCAGGGCTTCGGTAACACAAGATGGGAGCTATTCGCCCCTGCTATATTAGGAACAATTTTGCAGGCTCCAGCATCTTGGTTTAGTTTGCTCACTGGGATCTGGTGTCAGCAGTTGTGAAAACACTCCTCTCTCCAATAGCAGTGGAAATTTGCAGGGTCCCTGTGAGACTGGTCCAGCACCCACAGGACTGCCTGGAGTGCCAGAAGAGGCTAAACATAGCACTACTATTTTTGGAGACGTTAGGTGATCGGATAAAGGGAGATGGGGGCAGGAGGAGAGGGGGAAAGTCAGCTAATAATGCTAGGCAGGGATAAGAGTGAAGGGGTGGTTGAAGGGTCTCACTAGTGGGCTCCAAAAAGGAGCAGGGCTATTCAGTGTTGGTAGCTGGCTGCAGAAACCCACTTCTGCCGTGCTCCCAATGTAGCTTCATAAGTCAGCTCCCAGTGCATGCATAGTATGTATGTCCTCCTCTCATATCAAATAACCAGGCTTAGGTAAGTGACTCAGTCAATACAGTGGACCAAATGATCTTTGCCACTGAGAGCAAAGATGCACACTCACTTTGCAAGTGACTGGGAAAAGTTTTAGGATGTTTGCACTCAACACCTACTTGCAACTGTGCTTCTGCTGGAGTTCATACAACATCCCTCAGCTCTGCTGGTGCAGTGTTCCTCAGCTAAGGAAGGACAAAATAATCTGTTTTAGCTTAACCTACTGCTAAAACTTTTTTTTACTAAAAACTTTACATTAAAGCAGATGAGGGAGAGCTCATATAGAGTAAGTATCAGCCAACACGCAGCGACTGGCAGCTGGGCTGGGCAGTAGCATTGCTGGCTCCATTTAGTACCGCAAAAGGATGTTTGACTCTGCCCTGAACAAATCAGTCACTGAAATAGCCTAAATCAGCTCTGGAGGCTCAGACATTTGGTCTGTCATTGGAGACTGCCGTGTGTCAGCTGGGCCAGAGGAATGGATTCTGTGCGTGAGCACCTCACATACATGAGGTGAAGGGTGCAGGTTTCACCTCTGCTGCCCAATGCATTTAACTCCTCAGTTGCTGCCAATGAGGTGCCTGGGCATGGCTTGGTACTGTGGCTCAGTGGATGGAGCTCAGGAGGCCATTTCAATCAGTTGCACTTCTGAGCACCTCAACTGAAGCAAAAGAGCAAGTGAGGAAATGGAAAAAGCAAATCACCTTTATCGGGTGGACACTGATCCTTTTTAATCGCAAGCTCACCGATTCAGTGTCTAGGCAGGCAATATTTCTGCTGAAAGAAATACATGTGAGGCCATCTAAGGCATGGGGGCTCTTCACAGCCAGGTCAGCTGCAAATTCACAGCTTTGCATTTAGTTCTCTGAGCTCGCTCCTGGGACAGGAGCAATTTCCCAACACTATCTACTGGGAGAGGAGAGGTTCGTAAGCCATCTGGCTTCTAAATGGCTCAAGTGCCAGCCGAGTTCATGCTCTGAGCATGTCATGGAGCTGCTTTCTTCAAACAAAAGGGGGAAGCTCCCTCCCAAGGAGCTTCCACCCTGCAAAGAACTCCCAAATGGCCTCCCACTTACACATGATTTGGACATTCAGTGTGAGGACAAGTCAGCCCTGACAGAGACCTGCTGCATGGTCAGGCACATGCTTTAGAGACAAAAATAAGTATTGGCTTCATTTCCATGTTCTCTTATCACTAAACCCCTGGCTTCAGCCTGGCATTGGCCACTGAACGGCTCCCTTTGCCAGCACTCTGGACTTAAGTAAGAAATAATGTGTAAGGGCTGGGCAATGTGGTTACTGTGTCACACTAAACCACCACAGATAGGATAAAACCTCTGAAGTGCTCCCTAAAAATTACTTTACCCATTCCTGTTTATTCTGCACCTCCTGCCACATCCATCTCCTTAGCTCAGCTGATGGCTGTGTGGAGAAGTGAGATGACATGTAGTGGTGAATAGGAGATGGCGGCCGTTAGCACAAAGCATGCCATTTCTATTGCATTAATCTGCAACTATTGTGCAACTAGGAGCCTATATTTGTGCAGCTGGGGGTCATGTCACTTTTCAGTTAACTGATGAATAGATGTTAAAGAAGTAATGAGAAAAGCAATCTGTCCTTGTATCCAAGCCCCATGCTAACCACATCATCATATGGTGCTGTTAGACACTATACCCAAGCTGTATTGATCACAGAATCATAGAATGGTTTGGATTGGAAAGGACCGTAAGATCATCTAGTTCCAACCACCCTGCCACGGGCATGGAGGCCTCACACTAGACCATGTCACCCAGGGCTTTGTTCAGCCTGGCCTTGAACACTGCCAAGGATGGAGCATTTATGACTTCTTTGGGCAACCTGTTCCAGTGCCTCACAACCCGTTCCAGTGCCTCACAACCCGTTCCAGTGCCTAAGCCTTACTAGGTTTCTTCTGAGAAGAACCCTGCATTCTTGTTTAAATGGAGAAGGAAAGATCACTATGTGAAACCGTGTATTCAGATCTCCTGGAAATCATGAGCTGTGCATCTAAGTCTCTTTTTGTGCTTGTTCTAAATCTGCTCTTCAATAATATGATACAATTTAGAAGTCATTTTGGGATGGTCACTGGCAAAGAACTATCATCTTTTGTGTGGCTGAGAGGGCAAAGCTCCAGTGATTTGGTCCCACAATCAGCTGACACTTCCCATGTAGCATCTGATTGTAAAGGTTTCTGAGTATCCAGAACAGAATATTACTTTGACTCATGTTCCTAAGACTGTGACTCACTTACGGATCCTTATCACCCCATCTCACTCATCAGGGCTACAGAAGTAAAGGTTAGAAATATAAGAGCTTTAAAGGCTCAGCACTCAATTTAGAGTGAGACGATGCAGAACTGGATGTTCCCTGAATGACTCTTCTACGTAAAGCACCAGTAACAGAGGTCTCTGCTCTAGCCAGGCTTTTCAGGTGTGTCAGGCCAATGCTCTTCCCTGCTCTCCCTGTGCTGGAGAAAGGCCTGGACCTGGGGCTAGTCAGGTCACCAAGGCTTTCTGCGGTAACCTTAGCTAGGTCACTTATTCAAGCAAAATTAATCACAGAATCAGTTTTTTTCTGGTTCCAAAGAGGGCACGGTGCAAGCTTGGTGCCTTCAGAGACAGTTGTTTCTCTCAAAGAACCTCCTATTCAAAGTGAGGCCATTACCATCCCTTACTTACAGGAGCACAGATTTTGCAGCCTGATATTTAAAGGAGCATCTCAGAGACTAAGACACCTGCTTCTAATGGCATATTCCCTCAAGTTTCTTTCCTTAAGTTAGATCCCTTTGCATCCTATGGCTTGTTTTTAAATATGCCCCATGGTAAACCTTTCCATTCCTCTGCTACATAGAAACACACGATCATTTTATGCCAAGGCTGCCCCTGTGTCTGGCAGCAGAGGTGAAGCTCACGTGAAGAACAGCACCAAACAGAAGAGTTTATTTCAACAATTCCAGCTGGCAGAAGTTAGCTGCGGAAGAGCACTGCGGAGTGTTTGGCACTTCAGCACAGCTGCACGCAGGTGCCTGGGCTCAGTGGTGCGCAAATGTTCGCATTTTCTACAATCCTTTTTTTTTTATGTGGTGGCATGGATGAGTTTTCAGTGCATGGATGGGGAGGCCCATGCCTAGGAGTTTGCACATGTGGCAGCAGAACCTTGTGTGTGCTCGTCTCAGCTAATGACAAAGAATCAACTTTGATTAAAGCTCTTCTTAACATCCTAAAGCACGCCCTCCTGGATATGTTAAACTGTGGTCAAACATCATCCACATGCTTTGCAATGGCCTTTTTAGTAGGAAGGCAGAAATCATGGAAGTTTTGAGCTAGAGCGAGGGTGTGTCAGGCCTTTGGATCTGAGTGTGTAAACAAGGGCACAACAGATTTTGCGAGTATAAACTCTGCAGACCTATAAGACTAAACTCCTGTGACATATTTATGTTTCCTCATACACAAATCACATTGACTCTCACACTCCCCTATCATGTGGAGTCACCAGACTTCAAACGGAGTAGAGGAGGCAGCTGGATTCACTAAACAACATCTTGGGCACTATGAACGTGTGCCAGATAATAAGGGGAGAATCGCAATTAAAATGTCAAACTGTATCACATTTCCATAACAAAGTCGGAGAGGATTTCCCTCCCTGTGCCTTTCCTTTCTGTTTAACTTGTTTAGGGAGCTGAGACTGCTCTTTCCATGCTGTGGTTTTCAACCCCTGCAAGACATATGAGGTATATTGTTCTTGCAATGTTTGCTTCCTTCATGAGATAATTTGTTGAACACTTGAGCAAAACTGTGTAACAGAAGGAGCCGAAGTTGTCTCAGAGGAAACTATTTAAAACCTCCTGCTCAGTGTGACGCCTGCTTACAGACCTCTGCTCTTTGCTCTCCACTAATAATACCTCCACTTTGCTCTTCTTGGGATCTTGGAGGGCTTTATGAATGCGCGGCACTCTTACAAGGTATATAAAGCTGATCTGTGCATGAAGCAAATAGGGGAAACTTTAATGTGTTTTAATGTGTTCTAATATAATGGGAACTCCAGTGTTCCACAGGCTCACTCTCAAGATCATTGCAAAGGCTGTCTTTGACCTTTAAACCTGACTCCAGGCAGAAGCTTGAAGCTATGCTAAGGTTGTCCAAGACTCAGATAAAAATGGAAACTAAAAAAATGGAGCTTCAGGTGTTTGGCAATGATAAGAACCACTCTAGACCTAAAATCTAGTGTTTCTATCAATTGTCCCCCACTTGCCTACCTGGAAATCATGTAGGGACTTGCCAAACAGGGAAGAACTTGAACCTAAAACATGAAAGAATAATCTCAGCATAGACCAAATATAATCTACTTGATGAAAAAATGCTTCCCAGGCAGATTTTACTGCAAATACTTAATCGTGTGAGCACTTTGTAAAACGTCTCAAGGCTATTAATGCTATGAGCATCATCAACTGCTGTTCAGTGGCTGCTATTACATTTGACATGCAACTGGGGAACAAGATGGAGGTTGTTTCCTGTGGCAGCTGGCTCTTGTCCCCTTGAAGAATATATCAAGCTCTGAGCCAGCCCTTCCCGACCTCTGTAAACACATCCCTTGCTTTTAGATACTGCAATAAAGGAGGCCTCACCCTGTTTTGCCTGGTTGTGGCTGCCGTGGCCTTGCACAGGCACATCCAGCAGCTGGGTGTAAGTTTGAACTCCGGGATTCCTGCAGCAGCACCAGCTGTGAAGGAAAGGGTGTGGAAACAGATGCTACTGGGTAATGTCTGAAGCCACTGAATCTGCCTCCTAGCTAGAAAGCCCCATGCAGACAGCAGCCTGTGTTCCTAGGCAGCCTGAAGGCCGTGGACTTGCTGAGCGGAGTCATTGAAGAGGATTTGGTGCAGTGCTTCTTCTTCGTGGAGCTGAACTGGAGGGAGGCTTCAGACCTTTTTGCAGCAGAGGACTGTAGAAGTCCTTCATGGCAGCATGCACCAGCATCCATTCACTCCTCCTTCTGTAGCCCCCCTGAAATCCTTTCCCCACCTGCCAGTGAGGAAACAAGCGCCACGGGAAAAAAATGGTCTGTTGAAGAAGAGCAAGATCTCTCCATGTCACTTGCATGGGTATTCTGTTGCAGAGAGAACTTTGCAGCACCTTGTGAGCTAAGCTATTCAGCCAAAAGGGAGAAGAAGTGTTTAAAATGGATGCGAGTATCTCTGTTCTGCTTTTATGCTGGTGTTGCAATGGACTTACTTGAAAAAAAGCAGTGTATAAATCAAAACTCCATTGCCACCATCACTGACACTCCTTTCCTCTCCATCTTCCCTGTACACACCACTTTTCCATCCTGCCCCATCTGCTCTGGTTTTCTGCTCTCTCAAAAGTAAATCAGGGTTACCAACAACAATTTTATGGGGATCCTTCATGGGGTTCTGTCATTAGATTACAGTACCTTTTTTGCAAGGGCAGTTTCTTTATGCAATGTATGAACTCACCGTATCTCCTGAAGGGCCCCACAAATACCTGGAAGTAGCTTGTGACTCTAACTTGACAGTTTTTCCACCTACTGTTTCCTCCAGCCCTTTAGAGTCAGATTTGTCCATGTGGAGGTGTCAGAGCCCCTTTCTCTGGCTAGTGAGTGTTCCCATGCTCATGTTTGACCAGGCACCAATGACCAACTGTAGCAGCCCAGGAGTCAGTTGGTGTGACAGGATGTTCTCCAGCAGACCCTGAAGCCCACAGCAAGCTTTTCCTTTCCTCCCCCGTCCAGCTGTGAGGTCTCCATCCCTTGGAGCTGAAACTACACCTTCCCCCTTTCAAAGCCAGGTCACACTGAAATCTCCTCCCCAGCTTTTGTCCATAGCTGCATCTCCCTGCAGCACTCTTGGCAGGGACATCTGTTGTATTGTGTCTTGCAGTAGTATCTCATGAATCATCTCCATCCTCCTGCATAATTGCAAGCACACAAACGAGCTGGGTTGTGAAATGGCTGGTTTGGGCCCATGAGCATCAGGGAGATGTGCATCACCCCCTCCCACGGGAAGTCCCTGTAGCATTTAACAGAAAAACATAACCATGCTTGTGCCTGGCAGGTGGTGTCTGCTGGGGCTGCAGCTCCTTTCACTAACCTTGACCATCTCACTGTTCCCTGTGTTCCACCCATCTACTAGCTGCTTCTGCCTTTTCGTTGCCTCCGGTCAAGTATGGTGATTGTCAGTGTTTTGAAGCATCTTCCCAAATGTGTTCAGGTCTGAGCATGGCAAGGGGTGGAGGGAAAGAATCCAGCCACAGGCAGTACCAGGCCAAGCACCAGTGACCCCCCTCCCTTCCCAATCCAACATCAGGTTTATTTCCAACTCCAGCAAAGATTTTAGTGTGATGCACAGTGCAAACATGTCCAAAGGTGGTATGCCTGTGCTCGTAGGTTAGGAAGAGGAAAGGCCAAGGCTGCATTTCTGTGCCTTATTTTCTGCTTCACCTTTCTCCACATTCCATGCTTCATCCCTACCTGTAGAACAGAAAGGTAATTCCCATTTCACATCTTCCCACAGCAGTGCCCCACATGCTTGTCCCTCCTTGCTGATAAAGAGCCACAATCACGGGTCCTCTCACGTGGAGTGTCCTCAATTTTGTTATAATATTTCATCATGGAACCCAGAGCTATGTGTGTAGGGTGGCCAGTGAAACCACTGTGGCTTTGCTATCAGTTTGTTAGTATACCAGACAAGGATAAAAGGGCTGGCTTATTTTAACTATCTGGCATATGGGGGATCCCACAGAACCACGAAATCCAAGCCAGGTACTGCAGCCGAAGCTACCACTTTAGCCTTTGCTATATGCAGGCTATTTGGATTTTCTGAGAAGGCTGGGTTTTTTGTTTGGTTTGGTTTTTTTTTTTTTTCAACATTCTGGTGCATATTTGGTTTCTTGTTGAAAAAGTGAAAGGGGAGACAAAGACAGGAGCTAATGCTGCAAAGCATTGCTTGCCTCAGCAGTCCCCTTTAGTGGTGTAGGGGTTTGTGTTCTGAGGGGACCACCAATGGTTGTCCCTGCTGCTTTCCTGGGCATCCTCTGGGCAAAGTGGGAGTACAACACAATTCCCAGCCTGGCAGCCTGAGCTGTTAATTTGCAGATGGAGAGACAAGGCACACAGCTTTTGGTGCAATCCTCCTTCCCAAGTGCCCTTTCTGAAACTAGGACCAAGCAACATTTACAAGCCACACAGAGAGCCAGTGGCAGAGGTAGCGGCTCTACCCTGCATCCCACTGCAGCTCTAAGGAGGGTAGTGCTCTACAGCACTCCACATACTAATGGGGTCCTGAAGTCTCCAAGCACCCCTCCAGTCTTATCTTCATGCAGGTGAAGGCTGTTTGCAGTTGGGGCACCAAGGCTGGCTCTGTGTGAGCCCAGCCTTCAAGGTCATGTGGGGAGCTTGGGGGAGAGAAGAGAACTGGACCCTGGCTGCTCTAGTGTCAGGTTAGCATCACTGCCACTGCATGGGTGAAATATTTCCCACCATCTGTGCTGCCTTCCTAGAAACAGGAAAGTCACTGCTGGCCCCTCTCTGTCTGCCAGGCAGGCACTGATTTCTTTTTTTTTTCCCTGCTCTCATTTCTCATGGAGTCAATACAGAGGAGCACAGCTCTGAGTCTCTCCTGGACTGTGCGCTGTATCCCAGGAGACCTCAGCATGGTTATGGAAAGATCCTGTATTCACTCTGAGAGAGGGCCAAGGGCTCTCTTCTGCAGGTGAAGCTCCAGAGCTGCTCCTGCTCATCACTCTTGGACTGGCCCCAGGGAGTGGGACCAGAAGCAGTGTTGCCAGTCTGGCATGACTAATGCGGGCCCTTATCTTCTGCTATATTATCCTGCAACATCAGCCCAAGTTACCCGACAGAGACAGGCTTATGAATGCCAGGCCACTGGTGCTCTCCAGGCCTGGCAGAGCCTCCCTTTTATGTCCAGCAAGGTTGGGCTGGCAGGAACAAAGTTTCCACAGCTGCTGCAAGCACATAACACCTTGGCTGTGCATCTCCCCAGAGAGGGTTGGGCCAGGCCTGCCCAAACCACCTCATGTGTCTGGATGTGGTTAAACACCAACCTTTAAATCTCTCCTGTGGAGTTCAGTGCAGGTACTCAGAATGCCTCCTTTTAGGGAGAAAAAAAAAAACCAAAAGAAGAAAGAAGCTGAGAGAAAGAATATCCTTCTTGTTTACTTCATTCTTCAGCAGGTAACCTTGTGATTCTGTGCTATTTTGGTGCTGACATTCCTGGGAGCTTACCGTAATAAGAAGCAAACACCACAAACTAAAATAACAGCATGAACCGAAGTGCAAGCCCTGGATTCCCACCTAGAGATTGACTCCTCTCCAAGGGCTCTTGGGTCTGTGATTCAAGTGAATGAGGGGGAATTAGTGGGGAGCCCGTGAGCAAGGGAAGATGAGTGGGGTCCAAGTGGTTCAAAAGACTGAGTTTCCCACACAGCAGTCTCTCTTTGTCTGTGCTGTGGAGCAAGGCTGTGGGATGCCTCCAGAAGCATGATCTCACCCCACAAGTTTTACATCTTCAGACTCTCATGTCTTGTGTGCTGTGCTGCCTCTGGCTATAAGCTGCAGCAACCACTTCAGTTAGATGATTAGTTCTGTGCAGTGACAGGGTACAAATGCGCTGAGTGTTGTGCAGATACTAAGCAAATGCACAGAGGAGCAACAGGCAAGTGAGTACGTGATACAGAGATATAACCCACCAGCAGGCACAGGAGACACTGTGTTCCACCTAATGTGAGGAGCAGTTGATACCTAGCCACGCCTCTACCTGCCTCAAGCCCTGATAGCACGTGCTAATAGACTTTGCTGTCTGTGCAAATCTCTTGGGAGAAGCCCTTCAGCTGGCTAAATTGCTAAACCCACTCAAAAGCTGGATGGAAAAGACTGAATTGCAGTGGTTTCTGGCTGCTGCTTTTGAAAGAGGGCAGCCGCTGCACAAGATTTTCTGTTATAAAAACAAGCTGTTTCACTTTTCAAAGCCCTGCACAGTTTTATGGGCAGGAAGACGCACTTTTCCCCTTGTGAAACTTCATGACATTGGACGGGGTACAAAACGGAGACAGACTTTCTCTTTAATAGCCATCCTGGAGAAGGCTGCGGGGCATCCAGCCTATCACCCGGCACGGCATCCTGCAGATCCCATTATATAATGCAACCCGAGCTGCTGCAGGACCCTGTCTGAATTCACCTGATTAAATTATTAGCTTCATGTCCTGGCAAGCATCTCACGAGGCCGCCTTGCGAGCTCCATAAATGTAATGCCGGGTCTCGGGTGTCAGAGTGAGAGAGAAGCATAGCCGAGCTTGGAGTGTTTGCCCCTAAACCGGAAGAGCTCTAAGCCCACGGGGGTGCAGAAGCCATATGGTGCTGTTGCCTGTCCCACAACGCTGCTGCAGCCAGCCCGATGCAATGGCACCTGTCCCCAGGGGCTGCTGGGACCACGTTTTCTTCACACCGCCTTTTTTGCACGTGAAAGATGTTTGGAGAAAGAGTGAGATACACACTGGTGAGCAGACTTCATGCAATAGCCCAGCTGCCCCTGCTACTCTGCAGGCACTGCTGGCAGAAACATTAAGTCGAGAAGAGGCTATAACTGATGAAAGCAGAATTGCTAGAAAATGGGGGAAAAATCAGGGCTGGTGGACTTTGCAAAGATCACTCTGACCTCTGTGTGTGACTGAGGATGGACTCATGTCTACGAAATTCAGCTAACGAAAAATAACCTGCAGAAAGAAGCAGCATAGCATAACACAATTGGTGTTGACCTCCCATGAGTGTGAGAAGGCTGCAGAGTGACTGGGCACTATCCTGACTAGATATTTTCTGACTAGGAGATACCTGGAGCTTTGCCAGCAATGAGCTTTGTATTCATTTCCCTTGTTTCAAATGTGCTCAGTGAGGATAAATCTGCTGTTTTGTAAAAGGTTTTCCATCTCCCAAGCAGCCCAGTGACTGAGTATACAAGGCAATCAATGTTACAAGCACTGCTTATGCTACACCCTGGTGCGCTGCCAGAATCCCACACAGATCAACCTGACCCAGCTGGAGAAATCATTGAGAAATAAGAGAGAGAGAGAGAGAGGGAGGCTAAGTGAGAAGAAATCCTCAAATCCGCAGAAACACAATGTTAAAGCCTCCCACCTGATCTGCAAAGCAAAAGCCAGCCCAGACCAAATATAAACCAAGGCTGCACAGCCAAAACAACTAGACTGCAGAAGGTCAGACTATCTGAAATGTGCATATTGCAGCAGGGCAGATATGCCTCAGCCAGGTCGCGAAGGAGAGGAGGAGGAATGATGTCTTTTTGCACGAACACATTGGGGATCCTGTCAAAATCCAGTCCTCTTGGAAGTCACAGGGATGACTAACCTGGATGAAGCCCATAGCTTACGCAGCTGTTGGCTGGCATCGCTGTGCCTGGCAGCAGCCAGCCCAGATGCATCACAAGCTCAGTTTCCCCCTGCCCACTCTTGTATGTCACTGCAGTTTATAGGAGTGTGGTAGAAGTAAGGGAAGGGCATCTTTTTGGACCCCAGCAGACTTATACCTGAGGCAGGAAGACTAAAGCACTGAAGAACTTTAGTTTATGCTGAGTTCTTCCTCACATAACATGTCTGATTCCTTTTAATCTTATTAATCTAATACTAAATCCTGCTGTAGCAAATGCCCCAGCACTGCCAAAAGTGTTTTCTCTTATTAAAGCACTGTTGTTTACTAGATTTTCCCCATAAGTCCTGGGACAAAGCTGTCCCTTTCCCACACTAGTAGGGGGAAAGGTATATGTATTTCTAATGGTGAAGTTGCGCAATTCTTTCCAGAGTGGCTGGACTTGCTACCTGTTCCTGCTCTGCAAAGACAGGATTACTTGTCATGGCGCTGGTGAAAGGTCTGATGCTGTTAACATCTTCTGAAGTGGGTAGCAAGCTGGAGAGTTTAGCAGTCACCACTGGCCTCAGCTTCAGCTCAGACCTCAATGGGACTGTCCCTTTAAAGATGTAGCCTCCCATCAATGCTACTCAATAAACAGAGACCATCCCTACCCCCAGTCTCCCTTATAGCCCCCTGATGCTCCTCCTACGGAAACTAACACGGGTTATAGTTATTTCAGGCTGGCCTTTTAGGCTTTCTTTGACCTTACTTCAGGCAACCTCTCTCCTACAAAAAGCAACTTCATCTGTATATGTTAATGGTACTCTTGAAACCATGACACCATCACCTGCAGGTGCTCCAGACAGTTCTGTGCTCCCTGCTTGTACTGTGGATAGGGAGAATTCACAAGCACTGCAGCAGCCAGAAATTGCTCTCTCTTCAGACACAGTTTAATCTTTCTAATGTTTTTGGATTCCAATACCATCCTGAAAGACTTCAGCTGCCTGTCCAAAAGGGAGGATTAAGTCTGGAGCTCATAATTTGAGCACCAGTCTTTGCCAACCCAGCTGAATTTCTCAGCTGTTCTTCACCAGATAATGCACAGCCCTTCAATTTCATGCAGAGATTTTTAGCCTATGGTGTTTACAGTCATATGTTATCCTTACCATGACAACACTGAAGGGAATGTCCCTCATATAATTAAAACCCCTGCATATCTTCTCAGAAACACTGAGATTTTCTACCTTGTGTTCCTGGACAAATTCCTTCTCAGAGTCTGTGTTCTTACACTGTACCCCAGTGAAAACATGTGCAACCATAGTGGCTGGATTTGAAATTCATCCCTTAGATCCAAGACACACAGCCTGTGTATTTCTGTCTTGGCAGGGACCTGATGGCTGCCCAGGAAGAAGCAGGCAGGCTCATTAAGGAGTTTCACAGCTTTTCAGAGGAGTAGTATCTGACAGCTGTCCTACAGGACCCTGACTCGAAAGCCTCCCTCCTCCTGCCTTCCCATATCCCTCTCTGATGCGTTCACACAAGCCTTGATGCAAGATGGATCTTTGTCTTCTCACACCATAATCATAAATTTCGAGTTATGGACACTAGCAAAGAACTTTATGGTGGGCCTTTGGTGAGTCTATGTCCACCAGCTGCTTGAATCTATCACTGTGTAGGCTGTATAGCTCTTAAAGCAACTGAGAAAATTCCTGCTAACTTTGCTAATTTGCCTTGGAGGCTGTGTTCACATGGCGTGGAGGACTACTGAGGTGTGCTCATGTGGGATGGTGGACAGAGGTACCATGGGATTCAGACATGGTTTTGTTCCAATACAATACCCAGTGTTTGGGTTATCACCTTGCAACAATGTGCTGTTGACTTCCACGCGATTTCCCATTTGTAGGTGCTGAAATCAGGTGCTTGCTCAAGGATCAGTTATTTTATTTAAAGATGCATTTAAAGGGTGTGTGTGAGTGAAAGGGTGAAGGCTGCTCTAGCTCAAACAGCAGCAGATGAACACTGAAACCTCAAGGCAAACACAACTTCTGGTTTGGGGGTAGGTGAGTTATAACTTGTTATTTCAAAGACAAAAAACTTGGAGTGGAAATGAAACATGAACTCAAACATACCCTAGGTGATAATCCAAGGGGAAGTGAATAGAAGTATAAAGAGTTGATAAAAAGTGAGTTTACCCACATTTGTACAATTTGTAGCAGGGAGGGCCCTGCACTTGTTTGGGGACTGCAGTTACTACAGTAACAATTATGCGAGGGAAAGAAAAATAGGTGTGCCATGATATAAAGAAAAGGTGTGAATAGTGGCACTTCACTAGTAGCAGTGTTTTAGCAAACTGGAACTCTTCCAAAGGGATGGCTTAACTCCATGCCTTTACTTTATGGTCTGCAAATATTTGCTTTTGAAAATGACAGTATTTGTGAGTACTTGCAATTTTCTTTGACAGCTGCTAGCAGTAGCTTTCCATAGCAAAACAAACTGGGGAAATGTAATTTCCTGAGGAAATTTCCATGAAAATGTAGCAGGTAAACCTGGCTGATGTTACCAGAAATGTTATGTTTTGCATCATAAAAATGGCTTGCTTCGTTGAAATTCATTTCCACCTAGGTAGACTGACTTCCTTTTTCATGCTAAAATTACAGCAAGGAAAAAACAAAACAAAAAACCAACCCAAAGAAAGAAAACAGAGAAAGGGTCTGTTTTATGGAAATACCACCCCAAAACCCAAAATACTCCAGAAGGCCAGCAAAGAGAATGGGCTTCCCTCCTGCAAAAAAAGAACACACAGACCTTTGGAGTAGAGGGGCAAACTGCCAGGAAAAGATAGTTGTGATACACAATCCTTTCTTTATTTGAAAGGATGAAGGGGAAGCTGGGGCACTGATAGATTTCGCTGGTTGAAAAGTGTCAAGATCGTTCCAGGAGTCTTAAAACTGGCAGCTGCAATCAAAATGTTCAAAATGACATTTGGAGATCATTGCAGTAATAGAAGAAGAAAGATCATAGTAAATGATGATCTAGTTAATGAGCTTCATGTTCTGAATAAAAAGAAGAAATCAGCACTGAACAAAACCTTGTGTGACTCTCATGTATTACAGCTGAAAAAGATGATTCGGTGCTAATCCAAGAAATTACAATAAAGGCAGAGAGAAATCTGTAGTCTTTTGAGAGGTACTAAGCTGACAGATTTGAAGAAATGGGTAGACAGGGCTGGGTTGCAAATATGTATGTTTCCAGGCCTAACAAGAGCAGTGCCCTAAGCTTTCTGACTTTGCACTGTAGTTTCCTCTCTCAATTGGATGTGCTTTCTGGAGGAAACAGTGGAGATTCTCTCCTGAACTGGGGCTGCTTTGCCATTTCTAATCCCCTAAATTCCCTTTGTCCTGTTACCCCTAACTCTTCTCATGTGAAAACATACCCTGCAATGCTGTAGAATCACACATCTACAGTGTAGCTTAGTTGGGCAGGCATCTCTGGCGATTATCTAGTCCAACCCACCTGCTCACGGCAGAGTCAGCTAGAGCAGACTGTTCAGTTCCACATCCAGATTTTTCTTAAACATCTCCAGGGATGGGTGGAAACTCCATGAGCTCTTTGGGCAACCTATTTCCAGCACTCCCTATTGAAAAATCCAAACATTTTTAGTTCCAGGCTCACAAGCCCTCTTACTTATAATCAGTGAACTAAGGCTGCTCTGATGCCAAACATCTTACTGATGCTACAGCAAGAGAAGACCAATAACCTACATGCAAATGTATGCTAGAAGCCCTGTCTGTGTAAGGTTCAGTGAGACGTGCAGACCACCACGCAATGTGGGAGTTGTGCCCATGCACGCCCCAACAGGGAAAGAGCCCAGTGCTTCCACAGGGTTAGTACCCTCAAGGTCACCACAGCAGGGGCTGACGTAAGGCTGTAACCTTGTCAGGGTGGGAGAGGGGGAGAGCAGCATTTCCACTTTGTGGAATAAATAATACCCAAGGCTTCCCTGATAAGAGGGGCTGTATCAATAGAGAACTTTATTCAGAAGGTTAATGAATTGATCTGATCATTCCTGAGATCATCTATTAGTCCGGTGCTTGCCCATGAAAGAGAGCTGCCCTGGAGCATACGCTGCACATCAGTGAATCAAATGTGCAAAGAATGACACATGCCTGGAGAGAAAAGGAGCCTGAAGCAAAGCCTGACACGGAACAGCTGGACAGCAGCATGTAATAATGGAAAGCACATTGTGAATGCCACGTTATCCAAATAAAACAGCACAGAGGAGATTTAGAGAGATGAGAGGGACATGTGGTGTGGCTGTAAGAGCTACCATCTTATTCTTTCCCAAAATAGGCCATAAATATTCTATGGAACCCTTTGTGACAGCAAAGTGCTCTGAGCCTGATTTTTACCCGAAATGAAGTGTCTCAGACACAATAAGAGAGCGGGAGCTCAGTACCAGACTGGAGGAAAATGCCTGCAGTTGAAGCCCTCCCTACACCTCCCACCACAGGGGGGTTTTCCCCAGAAATTACCCCTAACTCCTGCACCTGCAAGTTCCAAAGGGAAGCATGTCCTGCTGCAGTCTGACGGTTACCAGAGCTCCCTGGCTGGGCTCAACTCCCAGGTGTCTGCCTTGCAAAATCCCGCACCACACTTAGCACTAATTGGTGCCTTTGTTAGGAGGCTTATCAAAGAACGGGAGAGTAGATGGGGTCATAATGACTGAATTATCTCCTTGTTCCTGGAAGTGACCCTGCTGAGCCTAGGCGGAGGCAACATGACCGGTTGCTGTAGTGGAAGCAAATGCTGCCCCTCCTCGTGTTGTGGCACTCCTGGAGATAAAGAGGACGTAAGGCTCTGGGGCCGTTTGTTGAGCACAACATGCTGCCAGCACTACATTAACTGTAACAAAAGCAATAACCATGCAACTTTGTCCATGCTAAAAAACACCACTTTTGACAGGATTCACTATCTGGGTTAGGAGTTGCCTCTACGGCTGAAGAGTGCCTTAAAAAACTGAACTAACCCATTAGATGAAATCAGGCCTACAGTGCTCAGAGGGAATTGCTGACTGTGCTGATGTGATATGTACAGGCACATGTCACTCAAGAACAGTAACAGGCTCTGGTCTTATCTTGAATTATGGTCTAAACCAACTCTGGTCAGGAAATACAGTTCCCTTCTCCACTGAGAGTGTAATATGGGAAAAAAAATGGATCTGTTGCTGCTGAATTACAAGGAAGCAGTTTGCCTGTGGTTTGGCAAGAATGCTCTTGTTGCAATAATTTACTGTTGTGACTGATGCGTACATGAGTTTGAGACTGGTTTGCTTGACCTATGCTGGAGCCCAAGAAGTTAGCTAGTGTGTGTTCACATCTACCTTGTCTTTGGCCGAGGCATGGTTTCTGCTGACCACATAGACACAGGCAGATGCACTTTCAGTGATAAACACCTGTGAACTTCAGGAATGATTCTTAAGGCAGTATGCTAGATGGTTTAGTGTGAGCAGTGCTCATTTTTCAGCTGCTCTGACAGACCATCCTTTGCTTTGGAAGTACTGATGATGGATGTTAGAGCTAGACTAACTACAGCTATATCTCTGTTCATGAGCATTGCGTTTATATCTAAATGGCTGTTACATTTGCTCATGTTTAGACTGCTTATATGCAGTTATAGTAGGTGTTTGTGTCTAAGTAGGAAGGTTCAGCTCTCCTTTCAGCTGCTGAGTTCCATGTTCCTTTGGACACCAGATTGAAAGAGGAGTCCAGTCATTCAGTCCTCCTGCCTTGACTCAGCCTGAAAGCCGCATTGCCTGGTGTGAAAGCCTCATTGTCCAAGTCATTTATAAACCAGAATGGGCATGGAGAATCCATCGGACGGTATTCTGCTCAACAGGGTAGATCTGACAAAACCCCTTGGCAGTGTCAGCTGGGGCTAGATAAAAGCACCTGGTCAGCTCATCAGCCATAGGGTTGTAAGGTCAAGGAGGAGATAATCCCTCTGAGCCATGTCAATGGAACAAGCTTATTTCCAAGCTCCCCCATTCAGTGATGGGGTCATTGCTCCATGAGCACTGTCAAAGAAGAGTATTCCCACTCATCACTCTGCAGAGTGTTCTGCCATCAGTTTTTGGCTTACCCATGGAAGCCCACCAAAACAAGCTGTGTCCTGCTGTTATAGCTCTTACTGTCTTCACTGGAGATTCCACATGAGAGTGTGCCATATGGAAACAGGAATATCACTGTCTCCCTTTGGAGTCACGCAGAGCACTCTGTCCCACGGCATCTTCCTGGCTTCAGGGCCGGTCTTCCTCTGAGGGCAGGTCTAACAGTTGCCAGCTTATGAAATATAATCGGGACATGTCTGTGCTATCCCTGTCATGCAGCCTTGAGTTCAGGGACACGTTGAATTCTGTGCTTGGTTTGCCCTGTTTTGGTGTCCCACATCAGAGCATTGATTAGAACAGTGAAAGTAATTGCAGCTCTCTTCTGGTTTAGGGCAGTTTCATGTGTTGCTTTCACAGTCTTTCTCCTCTACAAGGTACACCCCTGCCCTGAAAAGTAAAAGTGGCTTCTGTTGAGATTGCATCTGCTAGCCAAAAGGTATAATAAAAACCTCAGGCTGGTATTGTTCAGCAGCTTTGCAGAGGGGTGCAACACACTTTGCATGCCTGATCAAAAGAACTGGGGATTAAACTTAATGAGTTACACTCTGAAGTGGCTCTTTAGGGATCTTATGTCATTTTGGTGCAAGAAGAAAGCGGAGATGGCATTGAGATCTCCTACTGCAGTTCAGCAGAGCAAGGGGAAAGAGGTGATGCCCTTCCTGTAAATCCTCATTTTTCAGTCTAATCCAACATCATCTCCATCTTCCCAGCTGTACTAACTACGGAATCAGTCGGGCCCCTTGGATTCTGCAGGAAAATCCTTCTTCAAAAAGCTGCACAATGTTTGCACCTAATTCTGCTGTTGTGCAGATGTCAACATCAGCTTTTTCTGCTAAGCCAGGCTGTGCTGTTTTGGGCACCTCTTGCCATGTTTCTCACGAGAACCAGGTAGATAAGGGAGAGGATGCATTTGTTTCATCTCTGGAGCTGCATGAAGAAATTATTTTCAGCTTGGCAGCTTTACTGGAAAATAATTTGGATTCAGAGAAAAACAAATGTAAATTTTTTGGGATTTAACTCACAGGCAGAGGAAGGGGATCAGTCTTATTGTTTTCAGTTGACACAAAATGTTCCATGTGATCCAAAATGAAATGCTTAGCTATGGACACAAGCAAACAAAGGCAAAGAGGGGGTAGGTTATGCAACTGCAAAAAGAAGCAGCACTTATTGCCATCACAGCATTTTATCTGTTATAGAGGGTGCAATGAGAGACGCTCATCTCCAAAGGCCGTGGAGCCTGGTGCAAGGCAAGGTTAGGATGCAGTCCCTGCCTGGAATCAAGCAGCTGCCCTAAGCATGGGGCTCCAACACTCCCTTGTTCAGGGTTCCCAGACTCAAAGGGTTTCTGGACCAGGCTTCTCTCCACCTCTTTGCCTTTCCTGCTGAAGATATTGTTTAAATATTGATTGGGCCAGAAGACATCCCTCTCCATCCTGCTGTATTAGGGTACTGTCCCAGAAGGTGGGAGGCTGGGCTGCATCATCCTTTGGTGCGTGGGAGTTTAATCTGGGTATCCTACAATCTTGAGACTAGACATAGTGGTACAAATTGAAGAGCACTGCCTCCTTTTGTAAATTTGTGAAGCTAATCTCTTTTTCTTTTTTTCCTTCCCAGCTAGCATCATTCAGGAAATAAGAGTACTAATAATGTGTGAGGAGTTTCAGGACAACTATAAACACATTTACAGAGAATGCATTATTCTCTGGAAAAATAACAATTGTTCAGGTCTATTCATGAACACACACTTGAAGAATTAGTTCCATATATCTGGGAAGGAATCATTTCAGTCCCTCTTTCGAAACAGAGCAATTGTTGGTTATAAAAAATAGACCAGGAAAACAGGATGACACACAATTGGAAGTGCTTAGAACCTAATGAAGAAAATGTTATTCCCATTGGTGCCAAAATCACTGATATTAAGCAAAATGCAATTTCATTCAGCAAATTTCTTACTGATCCTATTGTATTCACCAGTGGTTTTGCTTATGCAAAGAGGATGTGCTGCCTATTATAGAGCTGTCTTTGCCTGTGTTATACTGGTAAGGAAATACACTCAGCCTATGCTGTGGGATCCATGATGTGCTCCATGAGGCTAAGTGTGGGATATGTGCTTGGTAAAGGACAGGCTCTGTCCTCAAAATATTCCCAAGTAAAGTTAGAACCAGATGCATCAGGTGGCAGAGAGACAAATAGGCAATTCATGATGGGACACAAGGCAGCATCTAAGTTAGTGCAGGGACGTTAGACAGCCTTCAGAATGAAATGTCTGGAGCACAAATCACCTTGCACCTAAGAGAACTGAGCTTTGGTAATACAATCTGCCTATCCACAGAGCCACAAAAATGCAAGAGTCATGAAGGGAAGAAGAGCTTTGATACAAAGAGAAAATATTGTGAGGACAATTAAATTTGGATGAGAGCATGAGGAGAGGAAGCAGGAGTACATAGTAACACAGGTGACTCCAACCAGCACTGCTACTTCCCTTTCCAAGAGACTCTCTTTATCATGAGAAGATAGACTTGAAAGAATAAAAGGAAATACTTTTTCTGGCACTGCTCTATGTTGCAGTTGAAGCAAGCAGTTTAGATTGAGCGTGTGATAGACATGGGATTAAATTTACCCTTGCTGTAACTTGGGGAATGGACCACGTCTTAATAAAGCATGAATAATGCTTTACAATACATAATGCAGTTAAGATACATAACACTAGCAATACATGTGGTTTCAAAGCTAAGGCTAGCCAAGGTGAGATCACAAGCATTGCCAGTGCTCAGCTTCAGGGCATGAGATAATCAGCCATAAAAGGGGCAGAGCAAGTTATCCCTAGTTGCATGGCATTTAGGTGAATTAGGAAGGGGTTTGCACCTTCCCATTAAGCATCCATTATCATGAGCAGTAGATTTGGTATTGGACTAATTGGACAATTACTTTCTCCTAATGTGGTCCTTCTCAGCCTCTTGCTCTTTAAACAGACTGATCCCAGGAACTTCCTTCACAGCTTCTCCCAGGTGGGTTTCTAGTAGCATTTTGTCAGAAGGATGGTGCATTCGGCTGTTTTCTTTCTATTGGTGCCTGGTGGGCAGTGTGGACTTTGTTGTATTTTTGCTGTTAGAGGAGAAGATTTCTTAGAGCATGGACCAAAGAAGTATTGTTTCTTCTGATGAACAAATTGCTAGCCGCCAAACAAAACATTGCAAAACTAAACAGGACAGAGCATGTGCTGCACTTCAAGAGGTTGGTCTTGTTATGACAAGAAACAAAGCAAATGTTAGCAGAGGACAATTCAGAGGCAACAAAATGCTGCCTTCTCTCTGTCCCAGTCAGAAATAAAGTCAGTCTGGTGGATGGGTCACCTCTATGGGCAAGACTTTCCTTTTGTTGCAGGTTCTTGAGTAGGGATCATTGCTCCCTGAACCCATTGGCAGGTGAATTCCTCTGTTTAGTCCATGAGTGTTGATAAAACAAATTAGACATGCACCTCACTAAATGAAAGGTAGCACTCTGTCCTCTGTGGAACTGCTTTCTCCCCCTTCCTTAGAATTTTATTCTCACTCACCAGATGACCCCCCTCTCGTGCTTCTATGCACATGAGGGAAACCACTTCTGCATTATCCAAACATTTGCTGCGTTAACCTCACTGGGGAGCAGGGAACTACTTTGCTCTTTCTGTTGCCATAAAAGGTCTCAAGCAGTATTAGATGTCTGTGGTCTCCCATGGAACAACCACACTGGAGGTGACTCTGCATAATCAGGTAGATCTCCAACTGACTATTTAAAGGGACATTTGCAAACTCTGCTCTCTTTTACCTCTGCCACCACTGGGGAGAGTGCTTCCCCCCAGCCTGGCTCCTACCTGGAGCTTTCTATATACCTGTGCCCATCCTCCCCTCAGCTCTTCCTGCTAACTGATGGTCCAGATCTGCTGTTGGTGGCGGCCTCAGGAACATATTTCTTGCCAGTCCACATTTTGCTGTGCTATTTCAGGTGAAAACTGCGCTTTGACACCCAGAGTGAAGAAGAAAGCAGCCACTGCTTCCAGTTTTGGGTCACATTGATACTTCAACAAGTAAGGTTCCCAATCCAGGAGGCAGGCAGAGACCAGTCCCTCTGTTGTCTTCATTTCAATTGATACTACAGAAGGAAAGACAAATAGTGGAAAAGGAACAAAGGAAAAGGCAGCACTCAATGTCCTTGGTGGTAGTGATGAGCTAGGCACCAGGAAGGTAGCAAGTTCCATCCCCACAAATTTGCCAACAGTCAGAGTCCAGAATAATGTCTTCATCCATGACCCTGTTATTTCTAATAACTGGCGAGTGCTCAAGATAGCAATGTACGGCTCAAAAGGCAAATGTGTGTACAGCTATTATTAAGAACAAAAAGAGGAAATACAGAACATGCCTTTCATCATGGACAGGATTTACTGCCTGCCCCCACCCTCCATGACGTAGACATGAGATCTTCCCTGAGGATGCTTCTCATAGAGAAAAAAAAAAAAAAAACAACCCAAAGAGATGGGCTGGTTTTTATTGTTTTTGTTTCTTTGTTTGTTTGTTTTAGTGCTAAGAGCTGCACGATGTAGTATTTAATTAGTGGAATATAAACTTCAGCAAAGACAAGTCTGGAATGCAGGAGGGTTATTCTTGTAGTATGAAGATGAAAGGAAGCGGTGAGTAGGCTGGAAATAGCACGGAGTTAGAGAGGCTGGTTTTGGAGGATTTCTAAGGAAATAAAGTAATTTTAATTGTGTGACAAATTTCACTGACGTTTCATTGGACACAAATCTGTCTTTTATCTTTTATTTGATTCTGTATGTAGATCAGTTGAGGTCATTTCAGCTCTTGGAAAGGCATTGCAAACCTAGCTGAGACAAGAGACATTTGAACTCAAAATGATATTTTTCTTTGACACAAGAATTGAGCTTCATGGAATGATTGATTTCCCAACAGAATTCATTGCAAGATACTGGTCTGTGTCCGGAAACTGGCCTGCTGGCTTTCTCTCTCTTATTGTACTCAATTCTCTATTCTGCTCCTTGCTTTCTTCACACTATGCTTCTTTTATTATTTCATTAATAGAATTGCACCTGACTCTACTTTTACAGCTCTCCCTACTTACATCTGTTGTGCTGAGTTTAGTAGCAATGCCTCAGCCAGCTCAAGATAGGAAAAGCCCTGGATTTGGAGAAGGCTGAGGTTCCTAATGACGTCTTTGCCTCAGTCTTCACTGGCAAATGCTCTGACCACAGCACCCAAGTCTTGGAAGGCAAACGCGGGGACTGTGAGAATGAAGACCTTGGGCCCACTGTAGGAGAGGTCTGGTTCAAGACCATCTTGAGAACCTGAACGTACAGAAGTCCATGGGACCTGATGAAATCCATCTGCGGGTCCTGAAGGAGCTGGCAAAGGAAGTTGCTAAGCCACTGTCCATCATATTTGAGAAATCATGGCAGTCAGGTGAAGTTCCCGATGACTGGAAGAAGGGAAATATAACCCCATTTTCAAGAAAGGGAAAATGGATGAGCTGGGGAACTACAGAGCAGTCAGCCTCACCTCTGTGCCTGGCAAAA
>JAOEHY010037169.1:0-30925 GCA_025447955.1 Psilopsiagon aurifrons
CCTTTTTTCCCTTGCTCTCCCCTCCCAGAGCGGTGTGGTGCGACCGGCCCGCCGGCTCGGCGAGTCCCGGGTGGTGGGATTGTGGGCGCTCCGGGCCGGCGACTCCCCACAAATCCCTCGTAAGGGATTGTTAACTGCACCGGGGGCGGTTTTTGTGGGGAGCTCTCCCGTGCTCCCTCTTTGGGAGCCACGCGGGCAGGTCCCTTTGGGGTGGCTACGCTGAGAAGTTCCCTGCGGTAGTCCCGGTGTCAGTCATATAACGTGTCTATGTACGTTAATTGTGAATATGAACAGCTTATAGCAGATAGTGATCTCTTGCTTCTAGTCGTTCTGGATATACCTGGGAGCTTGGGAAGAGAGGACATGGGAGCGGGGAGGGGGGGTGGTGTGGCCAGGGGAGAGGGGCCTGCCTTGGAGGGGCTGCGGGGACCTGGGTAGCGCTCGCCAGAGGCCTCAGCATCTTTTTGCGACCTGTGAAGTTGACCGCTAACGAGTGATCAGTGATGCCGGATCGTGTTCTTGACAGCTGGTCGCCTGTGTTCTAGTGACAGTTTTGTTTTTTTTTTCTTTTTTTTTCTTAAGACACTTTGATATTTAGCTTTGTAAATTAGTATTTTGGTTAAATCATCGCACAGTGTTTTCCAAACTCACCCCCTTTTAGGTGCATTCTTTTAGTGGGGACTGATGTTTTGCTTTTGTGCCTTATAGATACGTGCCTGGTTATACTGTGCCTTATAGACTGTGCCTGGTTATAGATATGGAGATAAGATTATATTAATAATTCAATGAGAAGAGGTTCTCTAGATGCATGACTTCCTGTCACTGCTCCACATGCACCTATGCCTCCGCAGAGACAGTAGCACTCAACAGATGTTTGAAAGGAAGCTAAACTTCTGAGTCTTTTGTGTGTTTGAAAGCATTGAGAAATGGATACATTGTGAGCATCAGCGTTCTGATTCTAGTTTAGACCTGAAGGAATAAAAACTGCCGTTCCTGTTTAGGACATTTGCAAAAAGCAATGATAGTGAATTACACTTTTGGGAGGAACATTCTTTGTCCACATTTACTCACAAAGCCAGTTGTTTTGTATGGTCAAAGCCAGTTGTTTTGTATGGTTTTCATTCCTATTTTCAGCAGCGATGTTTTACTTCCAAGAGTATGTTTTCTACAAGCCCACAGTACAAAAAGGGAAAAACCTATTGGGAATATTTCAGCTGGTCAGAATACAAACTCTCAGACCCTAAATGAGCTGGGTGTGAACGGTATAAAGATTGCCCCCATGTACTTGAGAGCTCAAGTGCCTGCCTGAACTGCATATGCAGAGGCAATACTTTATCTGAGTGATGGAGAGACACAGAGGGTGGACTCCTCCAAGTGGAAGAAATCAGACAAGTTCTCTTGTTGCACTGTACAAACTCTGTTTCAGAGAGTTTTAGGACTTGCTAAACTGTACCAGACCCCTGGTTAGTATTTTCATTCCAGTTAGATTGGTTGCTTCCAAATTGGTAGTTTTTCAGCTTATCTTGCACAATGATAAATATTTTGCATATGAACTATTGGAAATGGTTTCTTGGCTTGCTTAGAAGGGATAAAAAGTATGGAAGCAAATTCTCATGATATTACACTACTTGCTGGATAGCTAACTCATCGAATCAGCTTCAGTTAGAGATGAATGATGTTGCTTGCTTGGACCAGTTTTACTTACTTTCATTTTTTATGAATTGAAACCATAGTAGTGTCCTCCTGTTTCCTAAAAATAAGTATCAAAATGCACTGCTGTCTCCTTTTTTAGAATAGGATTGGGAATTGAGGTGAATATTTGTTTCTCCAAGTGCATTTGAAGTATGGATTCTAACTGATACATTTTGGATGATTTGTAATGAATATTTTGAACTTGAGCTTTATATATGTATAATGTAGCTACTGGAATTGTTTCACAGCTTTGATAGCTGCCTCCTTGTCTGTATGTCTGCATTGTTACTGAGGATCCTGCTCCCCATGGTGCTGCAGACTGCTCGCTCCAATAGTACATTTCTGCCTTACAGCGATTTCACCCTTGCATTAGGGGGAACTTTTGGTGGATCAAACCTGATAATAGGTCAGTCTATGCAACTTTACAGGAGTGTTATGTTTGCTTTCTGTGAGATCAAGGTTTGGCTATCTTAGTGAGGGTCTGTAGAGTTTACTGAAAAGCCTCCTGATCTCCCTGATCTGATGTTGGTTTCTGCTGCAAGACCTTAGAATGGCTTGGAGGATTCTTATCACACACGGTTTTTGAGCAATAAAAACAGAGAATGAGAAGGATGGATGAGGGCTTCATGAATGGGTCTTGTATGATTTTAGCCTTGTCTCTTACTGCTGTTGACATTTGTCAGGCTTTTTTCTGAGAACCAAGTTTTAATGTATTGGGGGCTAGTTATAAATGCTGTGGCGCCACAGAATAGGAGTATGAGCGATGATGCCTCAGGCAGACCTGGAAGTAGATGCAGGGCCTCTGACAGAAAGGATTCAAGTCTCTTCTGTTTCATTACATACTTTTTTCAGAATTCATGTGGCAGAGCAGACGTCAGTGATGTTCATCGGCTTTGCTCAGTAGACCTTACTGTGGCCCCTTATAAGCTGCATCAGAAGTGTAGAGGGACTATGACTGGTGCTACCACTTCAGATGCCCCTTTTTGGCAGAGCTTTGTTCGGTCAAATTAGGAGCACTGTTGCTTTTAAGCACCCAACTGCTGCTGGCTCTTGGGTCAGGAATAGAAATTAAGACTGGCGATGCTCAGCATTGCAACACAAACATGTGCTTTACCAAATGGCAGTGGATATGATCTTTTTTATGGGCCGGCTAGCATGGGGAACTGAATGCTTTTGTCCCACCACCAGCTATGCACCTTGTGTCACAGCTGTTGTCGTGGGTGGGCTGTTTCATGCATTTGAAACCTGTGGATTCAGCCTCCCTACCTTTTTAGAGTTAACAATGGCTGTGTCAGAGAAATGTCTCTGTGGTTTTAGATTTCAAAACCTTGGGTTTAGAGGTTTATTTGAATGCTAGCTGGTTTTGTCTGTGTTTCTTATTTTTATGAAAATATTTATGTTTGGTTAGTGGAAGTTGTCCTTTGAAGAACAGAAGCTGATTCAGTGGGTTACACTTTCCAGAAAGTAAGTCTCAGATGTGAAAGTATAAACCTCACATATATATATAAAGGACAAGCAGTGTTCTTGTTTTGCCAATGAATGTTCCACCTCCGTGTTGCCAGCTGAATGTTGCCTAACTCCTGTCTGAGAAGTTTGCGTGTCTCAGTGCTAAGTCCCATGTGAAAAATTACAAATGGGCTTTGTATGAGATCAGAAACTTTTGGCTTCAGGAGCATTTTATGTCCAGGCTTTTCTTTCTCAGTGACTGAACAGAACAGCAAACTCTTGGCTCTATTAAGAGGTCTTGTGTCAAGGCCACAAATCGCTTTGCTGTTTGAAATCCTGTGAGCTAGCAACCTCACCTTTTATTTTGAAGCAGCACATGTGCCATTGGAAAACAAAAGTTTGGATGAAGGACCAACTAATGTCTTTTGGCTCTTTACCTATAGGAGAGTCTGCCTGATTGAGGCAGACTTGAAAGCTGGTGTTGTGGAAGCTGTCTTATGGCAGCCACCATGTGAAAAATGTTAAAATTTGCAGCTCCTGGGGATGTTGCTGGAAGAGGGAATGTGCTAAGTGAATCACAGAGATGTGACTGCCATGCTAGTGTGTTGCAGGGTTTCCCCTCAAGTGTGTCATCAGTGCCTGATGACAGAGATGGATGATGGAGCATTGCAGCTCAGCATCTAAGTCTTCCATAGGAGCTCTTCACTTTTAGTAGCACTTTTCTCAGATGCTGCGTCTTGGCTAATGTAGGCTGGTGAAAAGAATACACATAGAAGTGGTCCATAGCAGAGACTACTAATCCTAATGTTCAGTCGTAATCATACAAGAACTTAAATAATTTATCACCAGAAATATAAAATTTAAACCAACAGATTATGATAGTTTTGCAGATGATGTCATCTGTTTAATGCTTATCTTTTATCTTTAATACTTTGCAAACTAGTTTTGAAATGGTTTTTGCAAGGCATTTAGTTAACTTATGAGAGATTACTAAACAGGAAAAGTGCATTTAATGCAATACTGTCATGGGAGTTTACTGAAAGGGATGTTGACATAGATTAAATATTAAAAATAACTGTTTCCTATTTTTCTAATAAAAATAAGTATCCCTAACTTTGTATTAAAAGTCCAAATGTTTCTAATTTTAGGGAGTTACTTTTTTTTGGTGGTGACCAAGTAGTCCAAAGGAAATTCATTATCTTTGTCATCCATGTTATATTTTGGTGCAACAACTGAGCTTTTGAGCATGACTTTTTCTTGTTTACAGTGGTATCAGGTAGCCTCAGGATATGGGTTTACAGAGTGACATACCTCTGATTTTCCTTTGATCCTACCTTTGGCTTAGAGCTTCCACACCCTCACAAATGATAACCATGATCTCCTGCCCCTAAATTGGTGAGTATGCACCCCACTTCTGCAAGTTTCCCTTGGGTGGATACACTTCTCCATGCTTTCCCCCATGTCTGTCTCCTTGCAGCCGTCCTGCTTGGTTTTGGCTTTTCTTTTTTCCCTTTCAAATTTTAGCCTAGGAGAGCATGCCAAATGCCAGGGTATCCAACGCTGTGTGCCATGTAGCTCTACGAATGTGGAAACGTGAATTGACTTTTGACTCTGCATGTCATCTAAAAGAGAAAAAGTGAGATGTGAGTGGATGTGCTGACCTCTATGCATGAGAATGTGCTTTAGGCCTGGGACCAGGTGGGCTGAATGAGAAAATAAAAGGGATTTGGAGTGGTGGCACTTCCCAGCAGCCATGGGATATCAGTAATAATCTGTTTTTCTTGGGCAGAGAGGTATTTGAGGGAACTGGTGTGTAAAATAGCTCTTATTCTGTGTTTGATTTTATGTTAGGTTCTGGGTTATTGAGTTAAGGAAGTACCACAAAGATACATTTACATTAATAGTTTATTTGAAACAGCAAAACATTTTGGGTTTGAACCAAGACTTTGGGAACTGGTTCAATTTTTATGTGTATGTGGAAAGATGGGTTCAAAATTACCTTTTCTTTATTATTATTTTTAAAAATTATTTGAAACTGTGCGCAGTCAATGTAATTCTTTAAAAAAGGGGTTTTTTTTTAACTTTTCAGGGTTTTTTTCAATCTCTTTGCTTACTTTTTGGTCCTTTGGTACACTAAAGGTCTTGACCACATTTAACTTGATATCCATGATTCATTTAAATGAAAACTGTATTGGCCATAAGATGCACTAAAAGATATATATATATCCAGGTATGTTATGTATACATATGTGTATCTTACACATGTTGGACTTGGTAAAATATTTTGAACAAGTATTTGTTCAAAGCAAAACCTTTATATGACCTCTATGTTTTGTGCTAAGAAAAGCAGCTGACAAAAAAGCAGTGACCCAGTTTTTCTGGGTAATTTTTCTTACCTTAAGAAAATGGTGAAAACAGTACTTGAAAGCTGATGTAGTGATTTTTTTGTAATTTGGTGTGGTTTTTTTTTTTTTTTTTTTTTAATTAAATAAAAAGGCAGTGGAAATCCTCGTTGCTTATTTTCTGGATTTTCCTGCCGGTAGCCCTGTGACAATACTATTCCTCTTTTGTCTAATGCAAAAGCACAACTGCTGCTTATTCTGGGAGCTGAACTCAGTGACTGCTGAGGAAGGTAGACCTCAAGATCTGAGCGGCAGCAGTGTATTGATTCCATTAGCAGAATTTACAGATCTACCAACAGATCCCTTTTAACACAGTCCCTTTCCCAGAATTAAAGCTCTCCTCAGAGCGTCGGTCGCTGTTCTAGGCCAATAGATGGCATAAGGTACTCAGGCTAACATCCTAAGAGGACAGAGGACGAAAGAATGCACTTTGTAAAAGAGCCATGATTTTCGGAAGATGTTTGTGAGTCAAATTCTGGGTGCCTGACTTGGGGTAATCTGGGAGGGTCTCGTTTTCAGAAGCATGTCTTGGGCCACACATTCTTATTGTACTCTGTCACAACTGCAGCATTTTCCAAACTCCTCTGCTGTAGGCAGTGAGGGTTCAGTCGTACAGAGTTTTAGAAGGATTCTATCAGTGTTGATACCCTAAGTACACTAGGATGCAGAGGTGGCTCTTTAACTTTGCAAGGTCTAGTTCATAACTGCTGCTGGGGGGAAGCTGCCCATTGCAGCAGTGTTGAAACCAGTAATCATTTGTGATGAGATTGAAGGGGGACTTTATGGAGAATTGCACCCTCTCCTCATTGACTTCATCTTTCTAGATGTCACTACTCAAAAAGGTAGTACTTGGGGGAGTGGCAGACAGTTGGCTAATAAGGAAAAAACTTAGTTTTAGTATCTGTACCTCTGCTGAGATAGCACTGTGGGTAGAAAAAAATGATTTTGTTTTTGGAATTTGTGTAGATTATTTGTATATAGGTGGTAATTACATGATGATAAAGAGCTTTAACTGACAGTACTCATATTTTTATACAGTGCTTGTTATCTGTAGATTTCAAAATGGTTCTTTTTACAAAGAGCTGCAGTATCATTATTTCTGTTGTTATTTTTTTCCCCCTCTTAATTGCAGGAATTGAAGAATGGGAAAAGGTCCATTTATAGTATCCACATTTTCTAAGTTGCAGTTATTTCCGTCTTTCTGTTCTGTTAGACCTTCTTTATACAGGCTAACAGGTTTGTTTAAGTTGATCTTAAAATAAGAAAAACCGTTATGTACTTACAGCAGAGGACATTAAAGGTCTTTTTGAAGAGACTGTCTTGAACTCTACGTCCAAGTATCTGTCTTATACCAGTCTCAGCTCTAAGGCAATCCACAGAAATGGTAGCAGCCCTTCAACTTCCTATTTGTGAGTGTGGGCAAAAGACAATCAGTGAACAGTAGTTTTCAGCTGAAATGCAAACTCCAGTGTGGTACCTAAAGTTATTCCTAAGACAGGTGAGGTCAGGTGTTTTCCTAAAATGTCCTCTGTAGAAACAGAGGGGCCCTTAAGGAAAAGCGTTTCTTTGCTCACCCTCTCTAGGACTTAGCAGAATTCCCAGGTCAAGAAGAATAAAACCATCTCAAACCCAAACAGATGATAAATCAATATTAAGCCATCTTAGCTGGGCGATTACAGCTATAGGCAAGGTAAAATCAACTATTAGTCCTTAGTGCCAAGAGCATGAGCCAGCCTCAACATCAGTGCAAAACACGATTCAGCAGTGACTGGGCTGAGTTGCAGAGGCACCTCAAACCCATATGGAGGGTGGAGATAGCTGGGCATTCCCCACTCAGCAATGGTACATCTGCCAGAGGTGAGCTTTTTGTTCTGGCTGAGCCCCAGTGAAGCTGGCGCTGGGCACATTGCCTGCTTCTGTGCTGGGATCACTGCCAGAGACCTCTGCCACTTCTCCTGCGGCTGCCTGCGATTTGCATTCCTTCTACCTAACAGCTGAGTGAGCTGAGCACCACGTGATCTCAGGTAAAGTAAGTGCTGGTTAATAAGGGGTGTGTGTGAAAGGCAGATGCTCTGCAGAGTCTGACATGAGCTATGGCCAGAGTGAGAAGCAGACTGTATCCTGTTAGACAACATCTTTCTTGACAGCTTGTCCGACAGCTTGGTTACTTGAAACAAGCTGTGGTCATGCTTTCTGTCTTTTCTCCTGGAATCCCTCTCTGGCTAAACTTATTTGTTTGCAACATGCCTCCTGTCTAAAGGCTCTTGATTTAAAGAACTTGCTTACTTGCCACTGGGGCACGTATATTAAAAAAGATATAGCCAAAGCTAATGACTAGAACAAGTCTCTTGAATTCGCATCATTCCTTGCCTTGCAAATTTGCAGTTATGGGATGTCTGCCAAGGACACATAATAAAACAGAGCTTATGAATAAATAAAATGTATTCCACTAATCTGTGGATATTTTCTTCTTATCTTGCCTTTGCCCTCTTTGTTCTTATTTCTTGCTCTACATCTATTTTTTTTCTGTTTAGCCTCTTTCTCCTCTTTAATTTATGGGATCATCTTATTTTTTCCCATGTTGCCCTTTTACTTTTCGATGAGAAAAACACCCCCAGAAAACTAGGCAAGATGCTGCCTGATTGACTTTGGTTCTGTGTAGAAGGCCAGATTCCCAGCTGACAGACAGTGTCCTTCACCTGTTCCAGTCAGTGATTCGGCACCAGTTAATGCCAGGTGATCATCTGCTCCAAGGTATAACCCCAGTATACTTCTGCATACTTAACAATTTATTATTCATTTTTTTTTCCCCATTCCTTCTCTCCGCTTTTATTTTTTCCATACTTCACCAATGAATATGTTCTAGTCTGCCTTGTCTCACTATCATTCATAATGTATCTGAAGTGCTAACAGTAGTGTGTTAAACTTTTGTTATCTGTCATTTGTGGATAACTTGCTCATTTTCTCTTAGAAGGTAGTTCTGTATGTGACAGTTGCTTGTAATGGTTTTGTTTTGGTTTTCATTCAGCTCTAGAAGAGATGACTTCTAAAATACTTACCTTGGAAAGGAAGGTGGTATTGACCGTATTGGTTCTTAGTTTCTGAGGGAGCTCATTCCAGAGTCGTGATCTTATTTTCAAGATAAATTTGTCTCCTGGAAATAGGAGCCTCATCACTTATGTTAAGAGGTCCCATTGTGGTCACTTTTCTTGTGCTAGAGCTCAGTTTACTCTGGATTCAGGCCATTTGCTCTGCTAGCGATAAAGCCCGAGACCTTGATTTTTGTGTGCTATTCTGCAAGGAGTTGTGGTAAGTCTGGAGTAAACATGGTGGTCTCTGTGGTTGAAGTTTTAATAGTGTTGATATGAAGAGTCATAGAAAGCTTCATACTGGTATCTGTCTGCTAGGTAGTCCTGATGTCCTTCGTCTTAGCTAACTTTATGCTCTTCCTTTACCTCTTTAATTTCAAGAGCTTTATCTTCAAGCTCTCTTAACTCACCTTCTTGCCCTTCACACTGAGGTGCCTTATCTGTTTTGCCTTCCCATCCTTGGCAGGTGAGTGGGGAGTGAGGTGAGAGATTTTTGATTTATTGGCTCTCATAGCTGCTCAGGAGTTGCTGGGAGGGGGCACATCAGGAAGCCATTATGACTCAGCCCTTTGGACTCCCAAATGTTCAGAGCAGCATGTCCCCTGACTGCAGGCGTCAGGCTGACTTCAGTTTGCTCTCTGCCTGTTGACCTCTCTTGGAGGTATACCTGTTTTGCTGGAGCCATGTATGCTCTGAACAGGACTGTCTTGGGGTAAAGGCTAATAAATGAACTTCTCTGTTTTTGTCTCTTCTCCACACATCCCCCACTCCTTTTGAAATGATTTTGTCTCACCAGCCATTAAAAACTAGCAAAGGCCACAAAGTGTAGTGTGGCTTGTTTGAGGACAGGTTATTTATCATCTGAGATAGAGGATTTTACTTCCCCCCCTTTTTTTCCTCTTTTGTACATTTTTGCCCTTTGTTTGTCAACTTGGACAAGCAGTTTAGATGCTGATACCTTAAAAAATGGGTATTTCTTCTATCTTTAATCATTCTAGCTCAGTGCTACCCTAATGACAGGCTTGAAGCTCAGCCTGTGCAGAGGATTGCTTGTCTTCTCTTTTGGTTCTCACTAAAAACAAAGCAAACCCAGAGGCTTTATGATCTTGGGAATGTTCAAGTAGAACATGTTGACCCACAGTGCAATGTAGAACAGGTCACTTCTCAAGTCTCAGGTTTGGCTTCCATAGCATGGAGCTTAAGGCATGTGCGTCACAGCACTTTTTAAAAAGTGCTGTGAGATTTATGAACAAAACTGTCTTGTATGTAATAGTCCTGTAAAACTTAGTATTAGCAATTTGCTGCCCCATATCGAAAGCATTTTATATTTACCTGTATTTTTGTTCTTTTTAATCTGAACCGAATAAATTGATTGCTGCTGTTCGTGTAATTACAGGCAGGTTACTTGTGGGATAAAGAAAATCAACTTGAGGAAAAGCTTATGACAGCTTTGATTTTGCATGGAGGAGTTAACACACAGCCTGGTTAGTTTGATAAAAATTGGAAGCATTTCTGATAGCTCTGCTTCTTTCTTCTCTTCTACCTCTTCTTCTTGAGCTCACAAAAGCTGATGCTGCTTCCAGTGGTGTTAACTGCTGTGAAGGCTTCAGTTCAGAAACCACCTTGGTACCAGAGAAGAGTGTGTTGCAGAGGGCAAGGGGATTCTCATTCTTGACTTTAGTGAGAGAAGAATAGACCTCACAGTTTGTGAGATGCAATGATAAACTGATAACATTAGTGTACAATTACTGTCAATTGGTATGTTTAAAAAAGAGGCTGCAAAGAATCAGATGTGTCCCAAAGAAGACTCCTTTTAATTAAAATTTTTATTATATCTTTTCTTTTCCATTTTTTTAATTAAAATTCTTCAGTTATCTGAAGCACTGTGACTACTGATTTAACTGGATTATGATCTTAAGGTCCTTTCCAACCCTAGCTATTCTATGATTCTATGATTCCAATGCAGCTTTGTAATTTTATGAACTCTCATTGTTGCCAATTGAAAGAAGACCAAATAGAGCCATAAGTTAGGTTTTGATTTTGAAAATAACTAACTCATTACTGCAGCACAAATTTAAATGAGTCCTTCATGCTAGTAACAAGCACTGAATGATGGCTTCAACATGACATTTTAGTGGCACACATGTTTTCCCTGAATAAGCTGCTGAAAAAGATGCTGCCTTGTATATTCTTCTTAATCTAAGGAGATCTGTGTGTCTTCCCATCCAGTGCAGTGCTTGCACTGGAAAGGACAGCCAATATGGAAAAATACTGCTCTTTTAATTCACCCATGAAATTGGTAAAAGCTTGAGCTGAAGAAGGGGGATAGCATGGGTCCTTGAGGATATTTTAGCTCAGTGCCATTAGTCTGGAAACAGCAGTGGTGTTTATTCTTATTTTTTGTAAGCTGTTCTTTTCCCGGAGTTGTGATTTTGTTTTACTGTTTGCTGTTTGTTATGCCAGGCAGAGAGCAGTTTTTCCCACTCATTTTGATTGATTTGTTAGGATGGCAGGCAAATACAAAACTAAGGTCAAATTAGCTCTTTGGGTCTCATAGTATATTTGACACTCAAACAAGAGTACTTCTGGGGCATGATGAAACCTGTGGATCTTAAAAATGAGAAAAGCCTAATCTGCAAGCATTTACTGCTACTCAAAGTGCTTATTCTTGTGTCATCGGGATGCTCCATCCATCTCCCAGCTGTGAAGCCAGCCTTTTCTGAGTTTTTCTGTGTGTGTTAGAGGGTAAGGAATGTGTTTCAGCCTTCTTCAGCTACCAGTTATCCTTGAAGCTGAGCAAAAGATGCACTTCAGACAATTTTTGCTTGGAAAAAGCTTTTCCTCTATCTGGAAACTTTGGGCTGTCTTACCTGGCATCTCTGACAGCTCCTGGCCCTAGGCCTGAGGCTTGGATCTTGGGCAGTCAGACATGTTTCTCTTAAAGATAAATCTTGGTGACTTCAGCTGGTATCAAGTGTTTATGTATTCACATACAAAGGCTGAACTTTAAAGATCTTTGAGGGCCCCTGGAGCCTGTGGGAAACTGCCATGGAAATGAAGTGAGAGGGAAAAGTCATCGTTTTTCTCTCGGAGACTACTGAGCACATAATGAATTACTTCATTCAAACAAAGATCAAAAAGAAAAGTAATTTCAGGTGTCTTCTTTTTACTCCTAGTGAATTGTGAATTAACACTGCTGCTAAGGCCAAACAGATTTTCACTTAAAGTTGTATTTGTGGTACTTTAGCTTCAAGCAGCAGCTTATAAAGGGAAACTACCAACTAACACCAAATACATATTGCTCTTAAAGTAGTTTCTCCCAGTGCACTGCATGTACTTAATTAAATCTATTTTTTTCTCTGAAGGTATGTAGTCAGGGTCTCAGATCTTCCTCTGGACTTGTTGGTATTAACTGCCTTTGAAATCCTTGGGGCTCATTGAGGGAGTTTATGAATCTGTCTAGCTGAAGGTTAGCCCAAATAAAAGCCGAAGAAATTCCTCATTCTGTTAAAGTCTTCTGCAAAATCTCTGCTGATTTTGTGGAGTTATAATACCCAGCTATCTGTCGTCAGTTTTCTTCCCTGAACACTTGTGTCGGTCATCTTAGACGTTAGAAAAACATGTTTGTAAAAATAAGGTGAGAGAAGGAAGGAGAGGAAGAGTTGTTTCTGGATTATGAAATTCTGTCTAATTTGGTTTGGCTTTATATTCTCTTGCAAACGTTCTGTCATTGGAAGGCAACAGTAAAAATTACACCTGAGTAACTTTATAGGGACTTACATTAGGTTGAGTAAATGGCCATATTGACATAGGCTGTGTATTAATATTGCCAGAATACCACAAATATAACACCTACTGTACCTTACAAGTTGTGTAAGTATGCATTATTATTTTTCATATGTAAATCCAACTCTTTCTGAAAAAAAGCTATGGATAATAATACTGTCAGGTGCTGAGATGAGTTGCACTGGTATGATTAATGCTTATTTGGTGAAAAACCTACTTGCTGGCTGTTCCTTTATGCGTATAATGACAGTGCCTCATCTATTTCAATGAATATTCGGTTGAACAGTGGCACAGTGATGTAATTTTATATCTTAGCCTGTTATGTACTTGGTTCATACATTTTCTGGCAAATGTCCTTTCCTTCTCAATGCTTTGAGGGGGCAGCCAAGTTGAAGTAAGTGGGGGATATACCTTTGTTTTTTGAGGGTTGAGATGGCTAATACAACTCTCATACGCTGATGGGATGCTATTAAAAGGGAATTTGGCATCCTGGAGAAACTCCATCGGGGCTGCAGTAGCTCCATGCAATAGTACAGTTTGGGGGCCTGACTGAATGGAAAGAGCTCTGTAGAGAAGGACATGGGCATCCTGGTAGGCAATGTGTTGAGCACAAGTGAGCAATGTTCTCTTGCAGTTAAGTCCAGGTGCATCCTGGGATTTATTAGCAAGGCTGTAGCTGGCAGGTCCACAGGAGCAGTTATCGTTGCCTGCTTGACACTATGAGACTGCACATCAAGGTCTGTGTCCAGATTTGGGCCCTCCACTCCAGACATTGACATACTGCAGTGAGTCCCACAGAAGGCCATCAAGATGGTTAGGGGTTGGAGCACATGGCTTATAAGGAGAGGCTGACAAAGATGGGATTGTTCAACCTAGAGAATGTGCAGAGGAAACTTTACTGTGGTCTACAGTTACCTGATGGGTAGCTTTTCTTGGAGATAGACAGCAATGGGATTTAAGCCAGTGAACCCAGTTTGGAATAAAAAAGCATCTGATTAGACGTTAGGAGAAATATTTTAACAAGAAAAGGGATCCAACACTGATCTCTGTTGTCCAGAGTTTGGGAAATCTTGGAGATATTTAAAAACTCAGTTGGCTCTGAGGAACCTGCTCTAACTGGACCATCTTTGAGCACTGGGTTGGCGAAGATGACATCCAAAAGACCTTTTAAATGCAAATTAGTTTGTGATACTACCTGGAAAGCTAAGAGGAAGGGTGGAACAAAGTGATGTCCAGTATAGGAGTGTTGAGCATCTGACCCAAAATCTGAGTTTTCTGAGAAACTGAGGCTTCTAGAAGCCTAAGTGTGCATAAGGCTTACGCAGTGGCTCCAAACAGTATGTCCTCAGAGCTTGATCTGCATCTAACATTTTCATAACACCATGCTTCAGTTTGTCTCCCACTGAGTTGATAACCTGATGGACACAGGTGACTGGCTTGAACTGTAGCATGGTGGCTCAGCAGCTTCCAGTGTTGGCTGGAAGACCACTTCCAACTGCTTTCACATCCAGAGGTTTCCATGCTCTAGAAAGTCACTTGTTGATATTCCCTCATATCACACATGCTTATACATTGTAAAAGGTACTTGTGTGCTTGGAAAGTGATTGTTGGATTGAAGCAAATTGCAGGACTTGCATAAATGAGATCTGGACCTTTGCTTCAGAGTTGCCTTGGATCAAGAGAACTTTTATCTTGAACAACAGACTCCTGTAGTGACATTAATATGCTTCAAAAGTTTTTACAGTTTTTCAGTTGAAGGTTTCACCCAAAATATCCACTAAACTTATGTTTTGTTGAAAGAAGGCCTTTGTTCATCTCTGAGATTAGCAGATGTTTTTTTCAAAACATAAAGAAATAAATGCCATATAGCTGTACCTACTCGGCTGACAAGTAAAATTAGCTATATAGCAAAGGAAGAAACTGAACTGTGTTGGAGAATTTGTAGATAGCCTGTTTCTGCTGTCCATCCTCAGTCCATTCCATGGGCCTGAACTGCAGCACAGTATGCTGAAGTAGATGTTAGGAAGATAATTTTGAGAGAACAGGGGCATTTGGCGCTGGACTAGATTCCACAACCTCACTGTGCAACTTATTATGGGAGATTAAATAAACATGATGAAAATTTTTTAGGAATAACTCATCCTGCCTTGAAGTGAGGGAAAAATTTGATTGTATTACTCTTCAAGGTCCATTTCTGACCTAATTTTTGTAGTCAATAGTATATTTTTAACGTAACCATTTAATAAATAAATAAAAGAGCCCAAAGTGACTGAGCTATACCTGCAACAACGTTGTGGGGAGATAATTTTTTTTAAGCAGCTTGCCCCAAAGCAAGGACTTTTGGAATAAAACTATAATGGAGTGTATTAGTGCTGTGCCGTCTGCAGCTGAATTGCCCTTATAGCTATTCTGGTCCTGTGACTGCATGTTACTGAAGGTGTGACTGGTAGCACAGGCAGGACTGATTTTACAGGTCTTCTAACATTTTTTTTCTGCTATGATGTGTTACAAAATAGCCCTAATTTATGAGGTGCATCGGTCTTTCATTGTTTAGAAAAACTTTTTCACCCAGTGAAACTGACTTTTGCGATTGGACTCTCTGAGATAATCTAGGAGCAGAAACGATCCTGCAGCATCAGGACTCATCTGTGCTAAGAAATTGAGGACAATTAGTCAGACTCCAAAGTGAGAAATGAATTACTGTTTTTTCTTTACAATCAAGAAGTGTAGGATGGACTAATGAATGGAAAATTTTGAATATCAGGTCAATGTGCCTGGCAGTGAATTAAAATCTTAATTTTAACTCTCTGTTCCCCAAGAGTTAAAAATATTCTGAATTTCACCAAATTCCGTATTCAGCCTCGTCCACATGGAAGAGTTATTCACTGTGTGTGTAATTCACCCTTGTGCAGAGAAACAACTTCTTTTACCATCAAGCCACAGCAATGATGACTTGGTAGTAATAATACCTTTGGGATCTTATCATCTTCTCAAATATTTGTATGAACCTCAGCAATTTTGACAATATAGCTCAAGGAGATGCGTAATTTATTCAGCGGGCTGTAGAAGACAACAGGTGTTATAAGTGCAACATTATAACTATGCTTAATTGGTGGGGATTTATGGGTAGATTTTCAAGCATTTTAATCTGTTATTTCCACTTAGTTAAGGTGGATAATGATCTTTTTTATTTATATGAACAGAATATAAATTACGGAGCTTTTGGGAGCACTGCAGGGTGCAAGCCTTGTTAACTGTTATGATGTGTGTTATCTCCAGGAGCTTTTCAAGATAGGAAAAGGATACATTTTTCTTTTACAGTTTTCTTTTCAATCATTTCACAAGGTGACATTCTGATAACTGGATGGTATTAGATCACACTCTCTGCTCTTTATGTATATGAAAAGGCAATTCAGATCAGACTTCATTCCCAAAGAAGCTTCTGCCGTGTTGATGCTGTAGCCAGTGCATTTTTCCCTTGCTCGTTTCTCATATCCATCCCTTGGCATATACTCTGTCCTTGCCAGCATCATCACAGTGAAAATCAGCAGAATTTCACTTTGGGAGGATTCATTTTACCTAGTATTAGCCACATGCAAGTTAGGTACCTTATGACACTACTCACGTAGGCTGCTTATCTAGTCAGTATAGAGTCGGACCTCACCTGAAAATGTGTGCCTAAGCTAAGTGGTATGAGCCATGGGCTTGAGGGGCTTATTCTTCTATTTTTGCTTGTGTTCTTTTATAACTCTTGAGTTATAACAGCTCAATTTCTTCCTTATGCAGTCTTTTGGAGGAGGTGTTTTAAAAATATATATATTTTGCCTTCCACAGATACAGATCATTTTACATTTATTATCAGCAGTGCTCCTAGCAGCCACTGCTGTTTCCAAGTGATGATTTTCTTTTTGATCTCCCTTTTATTGCAAAGATGCATGAACATTTGGCCCAAGTTCAGTTTCTAAAACAGTCCGGAGACACCAGTACACTTGTACCAGGGCTGAACTTAGCCCAGTAGGTTTATGTGAAAGTGATAGCAGAACAAAAATTCAGTCCTGGATATTTCAACTCTATTTACCTAAATTCTACTGGGAGGTTATACCAAATCCATATTAAAGAGAGATGTACTTGCATAATTCTATTATTTTCATGGTCTTTTAATGTAATATTCTAGATAAAGGATGTCAGTGCCTATGGAGTATAAAAAAAAAATACTACAACTGATCAGATAATTTAGGCAATGAATTTATCCTGTTTGCCTCACAGAATGTCCATAACCACAGACCAGTTTCTTCAGCTTGTCTTGCTGTTTGTGCTAGATGACTCTTTAAAGTTAACTTCTGTTGCCACAGACTGTTTGCAAATGACTTTACAGTTAACTGTGTCAGGTACTACAAACGAGGGTTGATGGTTACAGTTTATATCACATTGAAGAGGCTGTGACAAGTAATACTGCCTTACATTTTTTTCAGGCTTAATTACATGTGCTAAAGCAGTTATAAATTGCCCAGCTGACAGACAGTAGGTTAAGTCATACTAACTGGATATCAGTCCAAATCCTTAATTGTGATTGATCTAGTAAATTATACATGCATTTAGATGTTTTACTATGCTCAGTGAGTCACAAAGCAAAGACGATACTTTTAGGTGGAGCATTAGATGACTATTTGCCCTATGATAAGTGGAGAAATTCAGACACTTAAAAAATCAGTGAAACTGTTGATCTTGAGGTGAAGCTTGTTAGGGTCATATCCACAACTTTTTAAAAGTACTTATGTGTATAAAGCTGTATATGTGTAGTTAGGGTGATTTGTAGGAGCCCTGAGCTGTCAGGAAATTAGCAGAAGTTACATCCCAGGTGGTTGGTTACCTGCATCATTAGGAGGCAAAGGTCTGATGCCTGGGGGTGGTTGGATGCCCAAATAAGACACTCTCAATTTTCAAACTCGATTTTCTGAATTGGGAACCCTAAAAGGGAAAATCTACCTAGACTATCAGATTGTGTGGGGAAAAATATCCCCAATCTCTGGAAAGACTTTGTAGTGTTTTAGAGATTTGCATGCCTTTTCAATTGCACATCAGTATCAAATTCCTCTTGACTTCAATGTGAGCAGGGTTATAGGTGATTTTTATTTATATTCTTTCAACTTAGAGGAAGCCATCCTGAAATACCAGTTTTCTTAGTCTTGAGAGGTTTATGAAGTGCTACTGTGTAGCAAGCAGAACGTGAGGCCGTAGATAACATAGCCATGAAGCATACTGGGAGAAAATCTGTAGGTCTGCACTGTCTTTTAAGTAGCAAAGCACAATATATCCTGTCTGATTGTAAATTAGTTCAACTTTCTTTCTATTGTGTCTGGATAATCATAGACAGATTAATGCTAACAAAAACTGAAACTGTCCCAATTTGGAATTACCAGTAGCTGAGTTACTACCATACTCAAATGTGCAACATGTCAAAGAAGACGTACTGAAGCTTGTGATGTAGAACCTTGCAGAGTATGGGACTTTGTGTAGAGATGATGTGAAAGATAACTGCAGAAGAGAAACTGCTGACAGATAAAACTGTGGCATGGGAATCTACATTGCCACTGAAAATCTCTTAGGGGTTTGCTCCAGAAGAGTTTTAAAACCACAGCATTTTGGGGTATGTTATACATCTGTGGCATAGTTCTTTAAAAGGAACTGTATATATAGACTCTGTCTCAGTTACTCTCCTTTTGTGAGCTTTAGGGATTTCACAGTGTGTAAAAGCTCAGAAATCTGCAATCTCACTTCCATAGCTGGACAATGGGCTTGTGGCCTTGCCAACAATGTATGACTGCAGAAGCTGTAGCTGAAACCCATCTGCAGATTGGACTGGGAGTTGGATCCTGTCATTTTGGGTTTTATTCTAATGTTTGTATCCTTTTTCGTACAGCTTTTCCTTATGACTGGCTTTTATTTAGCCCTCAAGCTTAACATTTGGAACTTCTATTTGTTGGAGTTTTTCATCATCTTGGAAAAAAAACATTAATTCTTCCAGTAAGCATCTTTCTTTTGTATTCTGTTTCGTTTGCTGTTCTATATGAGTTCTTATCCAGTAGCTCATTCAAACAACTGAAGCAATGAAAGCAAACAAATAACTAACATCTGGTATGTGTTTGTTTATTCTTATACTCACTCCAGGACAAGAAGTGCGTGTTTTGGAATGTTTAGCAGCTTATGATGTTTTATATGAATATTTGTTGTGTATGGAAGATCAAAGACGTTAATGTCGCACTTCAATTTGAGAGTTGCAAAGTTTGTGATAGCTTTGTGTTCTTAGGATGTTCATGACACAGGCTTTGGCACACCACGAAAACGTTTCTAGCTGAGCAGTTTTACCTTTTATTGAGTGAATAAAGAGTTCCTGTGAGTAGAGTGCAAGTTGGGCTGAGGCAGAAGTTGTCTTCTGTGGTCTTTGCCCTGTGGCTTAAGTCACTTGTTTGAATGCCACAAATTATTCTGATGGTGTCTGGCATAACAATGTCTTGCTCCATAGTCAGGGATCAAGGTCCCTGCAAGTCAAACAAGACATTCTTCAGATCACAAAGCTTCTCTTGACATAGTTAGCATATTGCCTGTTCGTAGTTTCCTGTACATTCTTTATTTAATCTAAAAATAACTTAATAGTAGCATTATAGCAGGTTCTGGATCATGGCCTTCCTAAGCAAGATCTATTTTTTTCCCTGTATCTTGCACAAATTATGACTTCAGTGCCCTCAAAACAAAGCAGTAAAATGTTGCTCATTGAATGTATTATACAGAGCAATTACATGGAGGCACCATTATGACTATAATCTACATAATCAATATGGTTTTATATTTTTGTGTAAAAACAGTAAGTCAGAGTATAGTGTGCTAAGGATTTTCTGAGCACTGAGTTCTTGCTTTAGTTATTTCTGAGTAAAATTTGCTTTGCTTTTATTATGGTCAGAAGAGCCCCTGGATTATCTGAGATTTTGTCTGGATTTATAGTACTAGCTTACATTGCTGGTGCTCTCGGTTGCTGAAAGTAAGTAGAGATTTTACTGAAAGTAATTGATAAGTCGAATGTTTGGTTTTGAATACACTTTGACCTCCAGTCACTCTAGTCCATGAGAATTTTTTATATGTTTTTTAATTTAGGGAGTTGTAAAACATAGCTTGGCTCTAGATTGTGGGGGAAGTATGGTACCATTCATCAGCTGAATCCTGCTGCCCTTCACCTGTGAGAAGAGATCAGTGCTTGTATTTTATGTCTTAATCATTCCTAAAAACTGAGCCTTGGGAAGTGATTGGAGTAACCATGTCTTACAGTCATTCTGTTTAGCTAGTAAATACCTATCTTAAAGCTACATCTTAAGACGTAAAATCTCATCTATGTACACAAGTTTATCATGCCATAAAACCTGCCTATTCTGTCTTGCTTAGTTAGAAAGCAGTTTGTCTCATACAGTACTTTTCCTACCCCCCTATGTCTTAGCAGAACAAGAACTTTATTTTGATTGTATAGTAGGCTATGCAAATGGTAAACAACTCATCTCAAATTTAAATGTTTAGAGAGAGTTGTACTGGGACCGTAAAAAGAAATGCTTTTTCCTGTTTTTCGAAAGAATGTTTTCACTATATAATTAAGGTTCACTCTGGATGTAGATCTGCTTCTGCAGAATTAATTACCAGAGCAAATATGTAGTTTCAGCATCTTCTAGGCCTGGTTGATCATGTGTTGTATGTGTCAGTAGCTGTTATACACAAGGAGATTACTGTGAGATTTCCAGTAGATTTGGTCGGAATGAATCCCATGAAGAAGAAGAAGTAGAATACGTAAGGTTTATAGCATCAGACCCTGTGTTCCTACTTGCATGAAGAACTATTGAAGTATAATAATTATACAAGGTGAATAATGGGAGAGAACCGCACTGAGTAGATCTCTAGTGATACTTGTGACAAACCTAAAAAAACCTTTGGGGGGGTGGGGCAAGGTGAGTGAAAAGATCCTGACAAAAGTCCTTTGTAACCTCACCCTAAACAGAAAAAAGGATCTGTATTAAAAGCTGATGTGCCTTAACTTGTGCCCTGGAACTGTGCTACTATGGGCTTCCAGTGATCATCCCATGTGGAAGGCACTGGTGTGGAGCATATGGCTCAAAAGAACTAGTCCATTAATGGAAGTACCTGAGGCTGAAATGAAAGCTGAACTGTTCTTGCTGACAGTGAATAAAGATTGCGGAGAGGGGTTATATTTTTTTTTTTTTGCTTCCTACTTGTTCTGATGGTGTAAAGTGGGGCTCAGCCTCGAGGTCCAGTATCTCATCCATCCACTCTGGCACTCTGATTAAAGTCTACATTGACTCCTGTTTGAGGAAAATGCCCAGGATTCTTTTGTATAGAGCAGTGCTAGTACTCCCCTGTCATGCTGGCATACAGCAGGGATGCAGCCATGGTGCACACACTACCAACAGGGATGTAAATATAATCTTAATGACCTTCATTGACTGAGTCAGGAGACCTTGAGGAGCTACAGAAAATATACAAACTCTAACATGTCCTAACTTCAAATCATAATTGCTGCTGTTACAGGAGGCACTGGAAGATGAACAGCTATAGAAATTAGTCTGTTCCTTGAGTAGCTTACCCAAGCCATTAAAGAGCACCAAAGCAATTTCTGTGCTGCGTATGAGTTCATCTGTTAGGACCGGAGAATTACAATGCTCTCTTGTCACATTTAAAATTCATGGACTTCCATCTTGAATTGAAGTGAATTAGCTGAGTATACATCAATTAATGCTGAAGTGTCAGAGATCAAAAAAATTTGCTCTCCTTGTAGTCAGAAGTTATACATAATCTCATGACAAGAGTAAGAACTGCCAATTTTGGCTTGAAGACAACTGTTCCTTAGAAGGAAAGCAAGAGCTAAGTTCTGAAAATTTTAACTTATTTTTTAGTAGCTATATCTGCCTTTTGAATTAAGTTTCAGGTGAATGATTTAACCTACAGTAAAGTATGGAAACATTGAAATGTCCTTCTGTCTATCTGTGGGTATCCACAGTTACTTGCTGAGCAAAATTACTGTGGAAGTTTAATCTGTGGAAGCTCCTGTTTCCAGAAATTACATTTAAACACCAACTTTTCAGCAATGCCTTTATGGCTGTGGCTATGCTGTGGCAGAATAGGAGTTGCTTCTGGAACTGACCAAGGTTGAAGAAGGCTGTGACACTCCAGGTGAGTAGGAACTCAGGTGCAGGTACCCAGATACGTACTAGACAGAACTCTGAAGTCAGAAATTGTAAAGCTTCAAATGTACATTTGATATCTTTGCAAGAATACAGAATGCTCTGCTGTGGCTGACTCTAGAAAGAAATTAATTGATATGAAAACAGAAGTAATTGCAGTCCACATTCAAGCAGATAATATTGAAAGTAGTGGGTTATAAATTGCAACATCGTATAAATCAATGCAGTTCTACTTGCATCGTAATTGAGACACATCTGCTCTTGTGCTTTGTCCTAAATGTGTTGAAGATGTCCCTGCTCATTGAAGGGGTTTGGACTAGATGGCCTCTAAAAGTCCTTTCCAACACAAACCATTCTATCATTCTGTGAAATGTGTTGGTGGATCTGCAAGTTTTCTGGTTTTAGTTTAAGGATTTTTATAAAAGTAAACTTAATTTCATAACTACTAATTTCAATATGATAGTAGAACACAGACTGATTTACTGATGAATAAGGTGTTCTTCTTCCATAATAGAAAAAATTATGGAGAGTAAACCAGAACCTGTTGATTTAAGACTTGCTAAAGCTGTGTTAAGCCATAAACCTGATTTAAATGTGCTTTTGTGAAATGCTGAATAATGGTATTCATTGCTTCATTTCTTTTTTTCTTACAGCATTTCACTGTAACCAGACATGGAAAAAACAATGTGGCACAAGAGCAAAACTGAATTAAATGCTCTAACAATACCCTATGTTCTTTTCAGGTTCAGTGTAATCTCGTTGGGCACCAGAAGTGGAACTCATCTATTCAAAATGGTTTATGGTGAATTTTTCCGCAGACCTGGCAAAGATGCAGAACTTATCAATTTGAATGTGGGTGGCTTTAAGCAGTCGGTGGATCAAAGCACCTTGCTCCGATTTCCCCACACCAGACTTGGGAAACTTCTCAAATGCCATTCAGAAGAGGCTATCCTAGAATTGTGTGATGATTATAGTGTTGCAGACAAGGAATATTACTTTGACAGGAATCCTTCCTTGTTCCGATATGTTCTGAATTTTTACTATACAGGCAAACTTCATGTCATGGAAGAGCTTTGTGTCTTTTCCTTCTGCCAGGAAATAGAGTACTGGGGGATAAATGAGCTGTTTATTGATTCCTGCTGCAGCAATCGGTACCAAGAAAGGAAAGAAGAAGGTCCTGAGAAAGACTGGGATCAGAAGAGCAATGACAGAAGTATAGACTCCTCTAATGAAGAATCATCCATATTTGATAAAGAGCTGGAAAAGTTTGACAATCTGTGTTTTGGTGAAATAAGAAAGAAGATCTGGGTCAGAATGGAAAATCCGGCATACTGCTTATCTGCCAAGTTAATTGCCGTGTCGTCCCTGAGTGTTGTCCTGGCATCGATTGTGGCCATGTGCATTCACAGCATGCCAGAGTTTCAAAGGCTGGATGCCAATGACAGGGAAATTGAAGACCCTGTGCTAGAAGCTGTGGAGATCACGTGCATCATCTGGTTCACTGCTGAACTAGTGATCAGGCTCATCACTGCTCCAAGTCAAAAGAAGTTCTGGAAGAAACCATTGAATATCATTGATTTTGTCTCTATTATCCCATTTTATGCCACTTTAGCTGTAGACACGAAGGAAGAAGAAAGTGAAGACATAGAAAACATGGGGAAAGTTGTTCAGATCCTGCGGTTAATGAGGATATTTCGCATCCTGAAACTGGCCAGGCACTCCGTAGGACTGCGGTCTTTAGGGGCCACTTTGAGACACAGCTATCAAGAAGTTGGACTTCTGCTTTTGTTTTTGTCTGTTGGGATTTCTATTTTTTCAGTGCTTGTTTACTCAGTGGAGAAAGATGACGACTCATCAGAACTGCAAAGCATCCCTGTTTGCTGGTGGTGGGCAACCATCAGCATGACCACTGTTGGTTATGGGGACACTTACCCAGTCACTCTTGCTGGAAAGCTGCTTGGCACCCTATGCATTATCTGTGGGATACTGGTGGTAGCACTCCCAATCACCATTATTTTCAATAAGTTTTCTAAGTACTATCAAAAGCAAAAAGATATTGATCCAGACCAATGCAACAATGATCGCAAAGAAAAATGTAATGACCTACCTTATTTTAACATTAGGGATATTTATGCAAAAAAGATGCACTCCTTCCTTTCTAGCCTTTCTTCAGTAGGAATTGTAGTCAGTGACCAAGATTCAACAGATGCGTCCAGCATCCAAGATATGGAGGATGCTTATAACACAGCATCTTTAGAGAATGGGACAGGAAAATGAGTTCAACAGTGTTCTCTTCACTTTATTTCTCTTCTGATTCTTGGTGAATATGGACTTATAAACGTCAGTGAATTTATTAAGAGCAGTTAATTCTCAGGGTACTTAACTCTCAGCCATATTTAGACATTCTTTGCTCTGAGGATGCCATAAAAGTTGTTGTTTATATGAAGCTTTAAAATATGCCTCATATGGTGGTTTAGTTTTTACACAACTAGTGTTATGCATTTTTTGGGGAGGAGAAGTCAGGAAAACAGTTTTACATGTGAGGTCAGTGTTTGGTTTTGTGGAAACATTTTTTGTTTGATTGGTTGTTTTTCTCCTGCAGCAGTCTGATAGCTTATACAGAATCTGCTTTTATAATTTGCTGCTCTTCAGGTAGAGATGTATTAAAAATATGTAAGAACTATTGCACAAGTTGGTGAAGTTGTTACCTACATATACATCAGGAAAAAAAGGAATTATGTACATGTAAAACTGTGCTCACTAACACACTGATGTAATTTTGGAGTTGGGAACACATTTCCTGTGTTGGGGCAGAAAATGTATTTGTACATATTGTTTTTACTCCATGGAAGCATAATATTTATGAATTTCTTTCCAAAAACACAATACATATTTAGTTTTTTAAAATAAATTATTCCCATTGTGCCTATATTTTCCCCAGTGTCCAGCATGGCCAAGCTCTATCAGGTCCTACAGGGTCTACATCATGAGTCTCAGAATGAAGCATCTGATGTGGGGAGGGCAGGAGCTTAATGTCACCTCTTCTGCCATTGCAAACCGGAGTGATTCTAGTGCCATGAGAGGACCCTCTTCTGATTCAGACCACCCTGGTGGCTTTCTGAGAGGCTTTGTTCTGTGTGCACTGGAGCAAACATCTGAGGTGGTCTTTGTAAGTTATTGCTCCCTGCTGTCAGCACTACTCCTTTGCTGGAGGTTGCTGCCTCAGTACGAGCAAATACGAGCAGCGTCTTGGCTGCACTGGTTCTCAGCCCAGGGCTGTAATGCCAAGCAGCAGAGATGTGTGGACACACTCTCCTGTATCATACCTATCGGAGATGTAGGGTGGGCACTCGTATGGAACTATTTCAGCTCCTTTTTCTAGAGCTCATCTGTTGGTGATGGAAACTTTCTTGGTTTGTACTTGAATGGGCTGGAACATTGATCATTGCCTGGCAAAATACTTCAGCTCTGTGAGTTCCTCTCCAAGGTTTTCTTATGCAACCAGCTAATCCTGCTGTGGTTCAGACTAGAACTTCTAGGGCTGCTTAAAAGGAAAGGCAGCCGTTGAGCCTAGCATAAAGGAGTACTGGAGAAACTCAAGGATCTTACAGAAAACCATAGTATTTCATTTTCTTTCATTTGTCTAGTAACTAAGTAAGATTGCTGGGCAATGGGGAATCAAAGATGCTGTGATGTTGATATTTTCCTTAAATAGAGAGTTAACTTCTTTTTTTCTGTTTTTTTTTTTTTTTTTAATTGCTGTTGGGCTAAATGCTGAAACCCTCACTGAGTTTCTACTCAAGGCAGATCAAACTCAGTAGAAGCTGACATTAAGACTGAGTAAAACCAGAAGATGGCAATCAATATTAGTGTCTTCAGAGGGAAAATTTTTCAGGTTTTCTAATGATTCTCCGCCTGCGCTCCCCTCTCTTCAGACCCCATCTGGAGTACTGCATCCAGCTCTGGGTCCCCAGTATAAGGTGGACATGGATCTGTTGAAGTGAGCCCAGAGGAGGCTGCAAAGATAATCTGAGGGCTGGAGCACATCTCCTGTGAGAGAATTGGGCTTGTTTAACGTGGAGAAGGCTCCGAGGAGGCCTTAAAGCAGCTTCCAGTACCTAAAGGGGCCTACAAGAAATCTCGAGAGGGACTTTTTGCAAGGGCAGGTAGGGATAGAACAAAGAGGGATGTCTTTAAGCTGAAAGAGGGGAGATTTTGATGAGATATTGGGAAGCAATTCTATGCTATGAGGTGGTGAGGCACTGGCACAGGTTGTTGAGAGAAGCTGTGTCTGCCCTGTCCCTGAAAGCGTTGCAGTTTGATGGGTCTTTGAGCAACCTGGTTTAGTGGAAGGTGTCCTTGCCCATGACAGGGGGTTTGGAACTAGAGGTCTTTAAGGCCCCATCCAACCCAAACCATTCTGTGAGTCTGTTATTCTATGAAAAAACAATAGGGTGGATCAACCTATACCTCAGAAATAGATGTCCTTCAGGACTGCTGTGCACCAATGTCATGATGTGGGACTTGAGACTATTTTGGGCTTTGGAGAAACTTCAAAATTTGTCCTATTACTTGCAAGTGTTCTAAGTGTATGTGATGCTTGTCAGATAATTAAGGTTAATTTATCCCATAGTTAGTTCAGGAATACCAAAATGGAAAGATAGCCTGAATGTGTTTTGTTTTCATGGAACAATTAACATTACAAAGATGCAGTGATATGAAATATTAAATATATATGTGTGCATAGGTCTGACAGGAACCAGGAAAATAACAGCATAAAAATTACTCTCTGTCTAAAGAAACTGTCTTGGTAGTCTCCATATAAAGATGTGTTACAATGCTGGTGAATTTCAAAAGCAATGAAAAATATTGTAATGGAACAAATCTGGTAAGAAATCTGTATTAAATAATTGAGAAAAGCCTGCTACTGAAAAAATTTTGGCTTATAGATCAAGCATTACCCAATGATCACAGACTATACAAATTTTGTCTTAAATTTTACAGACTGGTAATATGTCATTAAATTTTTAAGCTCTTGATCACTCACATGAATCAGTATTAAGGCTGTGACACTGTTTAAGTTCCTCTGACTTTCTCTGTGCATAGATGCAGCTTGTTAAAAAACAACAACAGCAACAAAAAAAAAAGTCCCCAAACCAGCCAAACGTGAGGCGTCTTCTGGAACATATCAGAAGGTAAAGTACATACCAATCTATCATGCAATGTATGTAATTTTGATTTCCATGATGAGATTGTGGCTTTTTTCCAAATCAGTTGTATCTTAAAAAATGGCTTTGTTTTCTGTTCCCTTTGTTTGAAAAAATTAAGCATGTTGTTTTCACAGAAGTATGGCTGAGAGCAAGGTTGCTTCTCCACTCAGCTACTCTGTTTCAGACGCCAAAGCACAGAAAAGGTTACTGTTCAGATATGTGTCTCATTTTCTATGGGAGAGATTTGTCTTTATGCAAAACTGTTTATTGGCATGTTATCAGTTTCTTTGTCTTGATAGCAAACACTTCCCTTTCAATATCCAGTATTTCCGCAGTAGCGTTCATTTTTGAAGTGGTTTTCCCTAGTGTAGCATGGAAAGGCACCACTGCACTGCATTGCTTTTCCTGTTTGAGTAGCTTCCCACTGGCAGGGGCTGTCATCCACCTGCCCACAGCTCATGCCTTGCTGCCACCATTTTTTGGATTGTGTCAGAAGAGGGAAAAGGCCAATATAGATGAATGAGAAAAGAGAAACAGGGTAAGTTAGGAAGATGTTAATCAAAAGGGATGATGGAAGAGCCTGAAAGGACCTTAGAAAAACTGAAAAGAGAAGAAAGTTGGCAGAAAGAGTCCTCACTTGCTTTCACTTTATTTCCTCTTTTTTTCCACCCATGCTTTTCTTCCCTTTACTCTCTTTCTGCCTCATATCCTTTCCTGTTATCACCCTGTTCTCCCTTCCCACTCAGTCTGTATTCCAGCAGTCCTGTTCCTGTCCCAGAATGAGGGTCTCTCTCTGCTAAGAAAGGCATGTTTCATGTACTTGTATGGCAGCAGGGAGAACTTAGCCAGGATTAAGTTAGTGATGATTCCTGCTGTGTGTATGATCAGTCATTAACATACGTATGGGCTGTGCTTTTTTGTTAGAAAATTTACAACCTGGCTCAAATTAATAAGTGCAAATATGAGCTAAATAAACAGCACATCTGTGTCAGGCCTGTAAACTAAATATTGCTTACTGCTTAGGTAGAAATTAGTGTCAGGCACCATACTGTGAACTATCACCCTTTAAAAGCAGATTCCATGTCTATTCTTATGAAAACAGGTTGGTGTCTGGGAATGTTGAGAGCATCATGTAGATTTGACTGGCAAATGCAGTACATGGGCTTGTGGTGTGCCGGGGGCTTCTGGCAGGTTGCTGTGTATTAATACATTTATTCATTTCCACACATTCCTAACATCTAGAGGAAGTGACAGGAAACCACTAAGCTGTGGAGAGGTTTTCTAGTATTTTTTGATTAGCTGACAGTGTTTGTGAAGCTGCTAATACCTCTTAATCCAAAAGAGGATATTTCTCAGACAAAATCAGAATAACCCTGTGCTAGATGTGCCATTCATGACTGATGGCAATGGCTTGGTCGCAGTCAGTAAATATTGCTGTCTAGTGCCATATGGCTCCCGTGCTGTTGCTTGTATTTCTGAAATGTGTATGCTCTGTCAATCAAGAGACAGCAGATGCCATTAAAATTATCTCAGCACTTTCCTGCTGTACAATAATTGCAGCATCTCTTCGAAGCATAACAAAATGTCCTGAGTTGCTGAGACCTCTTTTTCAGTTTCTTGTGCAGTTGTAGTTAATTTTTCATCGTGAGCCTGTGGTCCAAGCAGAATCTAGCAGAAAAAAAAGTCACCTTGTGTCTTTAGACAAGTTAAAAGACTTTGTTATTGACTGCTACTCTGGGTATTGCTCTCTCACCTCACTGTTATATCTCAAGAGTGGTACCAGCACAGGAAGTGGTAATCTGTGGTGTAGGCTGACAGCTGTTAAAGGTAGTTAAGGAGTAAAAGGGAGTCCCAATGTTCACAATTCAGGAGCAGGGAAAAAACCCGTTCTGTGAAATGCATGGCATTTGATGCTGTCAAAAAATAGTGTTGGACTACAGAAACTGTTTTTAATTCCTTCACACTTGTAGTTTCCAGGTTTCTGGGAAATTGGGTAGAAGCTGCTAGGATTTATAGTATGTGCAACACTTCAAAAACATCCAAGCTCCAGTCAGCATAAAAGGCAGAGACAGCATCACATCTAGAAACTGGCTTAGAGAAAAGGACATATTGTACCTGCAGCTCAAAGCCTGTGGGATAACAACATCTTATTCCAGCTAATGGAATGGGTTCAAGGTTATATACAGATCTTTACCTCTGTATGATTCAGCAAAAGCCCTTGGACTGACACAACACAGAGTAGCCTTCAAAAAGCTGCTGCTAAGTATCTGAACCTTGAACTGCTTTCTTGCTTTTGTTTTCTCTCCCAGGTCTCTTAGAGGTGTAGGAGGGTGGGAACACCAATTCAGTGATATTCTTCTACCTCCCCAAAGGCCAGTTCATGCAGACCTCACTATTTTCTAACTCAGTGCCATCCCTTTCTAGGGACTGTTTCTGAATTGTGAACATTGGGATTTTAGGTATGTATTTAATCAAATATTTGAAGACCAGCTTAGGTCCAGAGACAGGAAGATGTATAAGTTCGATATTTTGTTCTAGTTGGTATAACTGCAAGGTGTACAAATAACTGTGCATTTGGGTTGTGGATCTTTGGAAAAAAAAAATAACCCCAAAACATGATGAATAAATAACTCATGGTGCCAAAATGCTGGTTGAGTGCATAGGATTTCCTTATGAACCAGAACGATGCTGGTGTCTGAGAGCATGGCTTCATAAACCTCCTGGGTGGAGAGCAAAACATGTTGATTTTTTTTCCTTGTACCTCTAAATATTTCGGGAGAGAATGAAGTAGCAATCTTTCCGTTCTGTGGTGATAGAGAGTGTTGAATGAAATGAAGGGTGATTGAAGTTAAGGCAGTTAAAAATGAATATGACTTTTTGTAAACACCCCACTTCCCTAAGGACAATAATTTTTCCATGTTGTTCCAACTTCTCTTTTTTTTTTAAGGTAAAACCATAACATACCAAAACCACAACATACCAAAACCACAGCAATATTTTTCCTTGCTGGCTATTTTTAAGATTAAAAGAATTCTAGTTATAAGCATGGAAAGAGAAATGGAAGGTGGGTAGGATGTAGAGGGAGCTTTAATTTTCTAACATATATTTTGTAATTCTGTTCTTTAGCCTTTGGCATCACACACTTCAGCATTAAGGTTTTTTTTTTTTACTGAAGAATAAAAATAAATAATAGATAATATTTATCTGGGGATTTTTTTTTTTGACAGTTGAATCTGAAGGAAAATATAGGGTACGGCATTTCAGTCTCAGGTGATGTCAAATGCACTGTTGCAGGTCTTGAGAACGAATTTAATCCTCATTGGAAGCAACATGTGGATTCATGCATAGTTGTAGTATGTTTAACGTATCTCAAACCACAAAACTTAAGTTCTGGCAGTGTTCAGGGAATGAAAGGTTAATAGAAATTGAGGTATTAATCTGATTCTGTTCAGTTTCAGCTTTTTGTGTCATGTACTCTTGGCTTTTAGACTGCTGTGTAAATGGGAGGCTAGTTCTTTGGATGTTTTATATATCTAGACATATGCAGACTGACTGGACAGCTGTCAAAGCATTATCGTGCAGGCTTTTAGATGTCTGGCACCAAAGGTAACCTCTGTTTATCTACTGTGCTAGCACTTGCTGTATTATGGGGGAGTGCGGTGCATATAAAGTGATCCCACTAGGCAATGCAGTGCAAGCATGCAAGTGGGAACATGGGTCTTTGCCAAGGGCACTTGCAGCAATGTTGGGTTTTGTTAGCATGCTTTCACTGTATTGTCATCTGCTGAAAACCTCTATGTGCCCCACTTAATGTTTTAGTAAATCCAATGAAAATTTAGGGCATCTGGAGCGGTTTTAGAAAATACAAGGATTCCTTGAAAGCGAATACTGAGACAAGAGGGAAAAGGTGGTTCAAGGATTTCTTATTCTCTCTTTTCTGCCTTGGCATAGGAGTAATGAGAGGGCAAGAATGAAAGTAGCGTAGAGTCATAGAATCATAGAATAGTTAGGATTGGAAAGGACCTTAAGATCATCTAGTTCCAAACCCCCTGCCATGGGCAGGG
>JAOEHY010037170.1:15023-29360 GCA_025447955.1 Psilopsiagon aurifrons
GCTCGGGTACGGGGCAGGGTTCCGGTATGGGCAGGGCTCCGGTACAGGCAGGGTTCTGGTACGGGTAGAGCTTGGGTATGGCCAGGGCACGGGTACGGGCAGGGCTCGGGTACAGGCAGGGCTCGGATAGAGGCATGGCACAGGTGCAGGCAGGGCTCTGGTACAGGCAGGGCTCGGGTAGAAGCAGGGCTCCACTACAGGCAGGTCTCGGGTACAGGCAGGACTCTGGTACAGGCAGGGCTCTGAGTACAGGCGGGGCTCGGGTACAGGCAGGGCTCGGGTACAGGCAAGGCTGATGCAGGCAGGTCTCTGGTACAGGCAAGGCTCCGGTCTAGGCAGGGCTCTGGGTACAGGCAGGGCTAGTACAAGCAAGATTACGGGTACAGTCAGGGCTTCCGTACAGACGGGGCTGTCAGTGGGGCAGGCAGGATTCTGGTACAGGCAGGGCTGGTACAGGCAGGGCTCGGGGCAGCCCCTGTCCCCACGTGATGCCGGCGCCGCGCGGGGGCGGCTCCGGTTCATTCATAAATCCCGGGGCCGCCCCGCACCGAGCGCAGCGGCGGCGATGGAGCCCCGGTCCCGGCTGTAGGTGAGTGTTTGGCCCCACTGCCTCGCCACAGCCCCTACCGCGACACCCGGACCCGGCCCGGCAGAGGAGAGCCCATCACATCCCACCGCGCGTGGAGGTCCTGGGGGGTCCTCCATCCCTGCCAGCATCCCTACCCTACATCCTTGCCAGCATCCCTACCCTACATCCTTGCCAGCATCCCTACCCTACATCCCTGCCAGCATCCTTACTCTACATCCCTGCCAGCATCCCTACCCCATATCTCTGTCTGCATCCCTGCCCCACATCCTTCTCAGCTCCGTGGGGCTCCCATCTGCCGCTACCCCACATCCCTGCCAGCATCCCACTCCTCGGGAGGGGCCGGGGCAGCCGTAGGGAGCAGAGCGGGTCCTTCCGCTCCCCGCCGCCCCATGGGATGCTCACACTTGTGGGGCGCAGACCCCGCCTTCCCCCTCTGCTCCGTGCGGGAGCACCGGGTCCCCCGGCCCGAGCCCCCCGTGTCTGTGTCCGTGTCCCGGTCCGGGGCCGCCCCGAGGCCGCGGGGACTGGCCCCTCCAGACAATGGCCGCGCTGTTCCAGCTGGGTCGCCATGGAGACGGGATTCCTCCATGATGGGGAACGGGGGGGCACCCTTCATCCGTCATCCTTCCCCCCCCGCCCCCGAGCCCCCGCCTCGGTGCCCGCAGGGATCCCGTCCATGGATACCCATCCCACCGGGGCCATTCCCCGCCAGACCCCGGCTCCCCACATGCCCCAGGTGCAGAGCGGGGGGCAGAGGAGGGATCCCCCCTTCTTCTTTCCCGGGGATCTCGGGGTGCCTCCCATCACCCCACATCACTCTGCACCACCCCGGCATCTCGGCGGTGCCCCAGGGCCGGTGCAGGGGGGGTCCCCCCCTAAAACACCCCGATAGCCCTCCAAGGGGTCCGTACCCATCCCCGGTGGCCACCCCCGGCCGGGACCCCCCGAGCAGCGGCTCCCCTGCCACTGCCTTGATTTTGAGTGGATTCCAACGGCGCGACCCCAGACACCAGCATCGCCCGCGCCCCGTCCCCCCCCCCCCGGCAGCACGGACACACGGACGGGGACACCCAGCCCCCGGGATGAGCCCTCCGGGGCGGCACCGGAGGGCCCGGGGGCCTGGGCCGGGTGTCTGAAGGCCGCGGGGGATCTGTGTCCCCGTTCCCGGTGGCTCTGGCTCCCCGGGAGCTCCCTTTCACCCGTGAACTCCCCCCGGCGGCCCCGTCCCCTCCCGGTGCGTGCCGCGCACCCCCCGCTCTTCCCTCGTCCTTCCGCCTCCTCCGGTAGCCGCGGGGCCGCGCTCCCTCATGTAGGAGCGGCCGGGGGGGTGTTGGCGGCAGGGAGGCCCGAGGCCGGGGTGAATGGTGCGAGGGGCGGGCGTGTGAGGAAGTTTGGGGGTTTCGGAGGCTTCTTCCCCCTCCGCTCTCCGGAGCACGGTGGAGGAGGAGGAATGCCAAACCCGGAGAGACATGGGGGCAAGAAGGACGGGGGCGGCGGGGGGTCCTCGCAGCAAGCACCCGGCGGCGGGAGTTCCAACAGCAAGGAGAGGCACCGGCCGGCCTCCCGGCACCGGCGGCACAAGTCCAGGCACTCCAGGGAGTCACCGCTGGTGGCCCAGGAGGCCGCAGCATCCTTGGGCTCGACGATGAAGCCGCTGGTGGAATACGATGACATCAGTTCGGATTCGGATACCTTCTCGGATGATGTGGCCCTCAAGCTGGATAGGAGGGAGAATGAGGAGAGGAGAGCGGACAGGAGCGAGAGGGCCCAGAAGCACCGGCACCATCAGCACAAGCGCGTCCGTGAGCTGATGAAGAGCAAACAGTCGGAGAAAGAGAGGAAGTTGGAAAAGAGCCTGGATGCATCCAGTAGGTCTGGGTCCACCAAGGAGAGAATATCGGGATCTTCCAAGAGACTCCTAGAGGGTGAGGAGCATCCCAAGTCATTGTCCTCAAAGAGTAGCAACAAGGAATCCCGGTCAGCCAAAGCGCACAAGGAGAAATCCAGGAAGGAGCGAGAGCTCAAATCCAGCCACAAAGAGCGCAGTAAAAGCCATCGGAAAAGGGATGCTCCCAAAAGTTACAAAACCATTGACAGTCCCAAGCGGAAATCCAGGAGTCCTCACAGGAAATGGTCTGACAGCCCGAAATTGGATGACAGCCCCTCAGGAGCCTCCTACATCCAGGAGTATGACCTCAGCCCTCCACGCTCTCACACATCCAGTAACTATGATTCCTACAGGAAGAGCCCCAGCGGCTCCTCACGCCGCCAGTCCATCAGCCCGCCCTACAAGGAGCCTGTGGCCTACCAGTCCAACACCCGCTCCCCCAGCCCCTACTGCCGGCGGCAGAGGTCCATCAGCCCCTATAACAGGAGGCGCTCATCCAGCTACGAGAGAGGCAGTGGCTCCTACAGCGGGAGGTCCCCGAGCCCCTACAGCCGCCGGCGCTCGAGCAGCCCCTTCGGCACCAAGCGCTCCGTGAGCCGGAGCCCCATCGCCAGGTACATGCTCTCAGCGTGGTCTTCCTCACCCCAGGGAAGGGGGAAGCGTGTTGGGGTGGCTGGGGGCATGGGGAGCTTTAACCCCCTTCCTCATCTCTATGGGCCCCAAGGTTGCTGGCTGCCTGGAATTGCTTTGGTTGGGGTCATGGTAATCCCTTAGGAAATGGTGGTTCACACTTTGGGAAACACCTTCCCGAGTGGTGGGAGGCAGCATCCATTTTGGCTCCCAGCAGAGAGGCCCAAGGCTGACTGAGCTCCTGGGATTAAGTTACACCCACCTCTCGAGGTGGCCGTGGCACGAGGGGAGGGCTGTACTCAGCTCCTGAGGCTCTCTCCTGTGAGCAGTTCAGCCAGGGAGAACGTTTTCACCTGGTTCAGGAAGCCTTGAGCCCTTCAGTATGTGTGGGGAGCTTGACCGCACTGTTTGGGAGCTGCAGTGTGTTCTTTCTGAACAGTCTTTTTCCCTTCACTCCAAGGTGAGCACATGTGAGCTTCATCTTTCTGGCCTAAACTGCCCTGTCTCAGTGCTGGAGTTTCTTGCTTCCATCCTGAAACTGGGGTATTCCCAGGGCCAGTAGGAACCGGCTGTGTTTTGGCTTAACTTATAGAATGGTTTGGGTTGGAAGGGACCTAAAAGATTTTGGCTTAACTATAGATTTCTCTCTCCTTTTCTTGAATCAGTAACTTTCCTATGGAGGGAGGCTGTTGTTTGAAACTAGCTCTGTGTGTTCTGTTTCAGATGTTCATCAATCACTCTGTTTACATGCACAAACACATGCTCTAATGAATCTTCTTTCCTAGCTTCAGCTTATGTTGAGTTTCCAGTTGTCACCATGGGTACTGCAGAGCTTTGGTGGTAGCTCCATGGCAGTTAAGATGTGACCTGGAATGTAATGGCTGTAGAAACGCTCCACGCTGTGGTAGCTGCATCCTCTGATCCAAACAGGAGCTGGGAGAGAAGAGGCTTCTTCCAGAGTGCATTTGTGATCGGCACTTCCCAAAGAACACAGGGCTTTTGGAATCTGGCCTTAGTTACTGGAGCTCCCAACTTCAGGAATACCATCTCCCACGGTGGGCTTGAAATGGTGCCTTTGTCCTTGCTGGGAAAGCTGTGCTCCTTTTAGCACCCTAGATGCTGTTAAGTAGAAACTACTCACTCTGGTGTAGAGGGAGAATTCCCTTTGGGCTGTTCCTCCTCTGCCCTGTTTTCTCCATGTACACCTGAGGGATAGTCCTCGATAGTTTCCTTCTCCCTCCCCTCAGTCCTTTTTGCCCTGGTGGCACTGCTCTGAAGGCCATTTGCCAATGCATTGGGGAGAGTAAGAATACAGCAGTAGGAAATGGATGTGCACTTCATGCTGTGATCATGTGTTACAGCACCTGCTAAATGTCCATGTTCAGCCCTAAGCAGGGAGAAACCATGTGGAAACTAAGGTCATACCCTAAGAGGGGGGGGGGGGTTGCCCCCCCCCAGTTTACTCCACTTTGTGGGAGAACCTGAAGCTTACTCTTGTTGCAGGTGTTTCGTTGCTTCTGACGTGATCTTTAGTTATGGGAGCAACTTTGTGCTGCTTCCCTGAACTTCCATTCCCTCATAAGAAACTTCTTAAGGGCATCTTTGAGTCCCTGGCAAAATGCTGGACCCCAAAGCAAAGTAGATTCCAAAGGTTACTAACTGTTTGCTCTCAGCTTGTGCTGAATTCTTTGCATCATTTGGTAACCTACTCCTCTTTCTTCCTTGGGCAGATAACTTTGTGATACATGCTTGTAAAGCAGAACAGAAAACATGGATTATGCCTTGAGAAGACATCTGCCTGAAGGGATTGTAGTAAAGGGAAGAAGGGGGTTAATGCGTTTTCCATATGTTAGGCAAACTGTAAGTTGTAATTCAGGTGTTAGCTTCGCTTTGCTGAGCTTGCAGCGCAGTGCTGAGGCAGTTGGTGCAAGCTCATGGTCAGGTGTCTTCCCCAGAAGCCGGAGGTGGGGCTGTTCCTCTGCTGAGGGCTGTGCAGGAGCTCACCTCAGGGCTGGATCAGCCGAGCTTTCCTCAGCAGCTCCACCAGGACCAGCTTTGGTGGATGTGCTGCGGGTGAGTGTGGAATGAGGGCAGCTGAGCGTGCCCCAGAGTAGCTGGGGGGTGACTGTGGTCTCTTCTGTTGGCTCCTGCACAGTGACAGGCGCAGTTTGAGAGAGGAAACGGCTTTATCTGGCACACTCAGGCAGTGAGCACCTGACTGTGGCTGAGATCCTTCAGGGGAGGTAACACAGGCTTTTCTGGGCCACTGAGTGACTTCCACTGACTGACAATGTGGTGGTTGGGGGGGTTGTTTTCAGTGCATTCTGTGTTTTCTTTCATTTCCACGACCAAACCCCAGTGGTAGGAAACTGAATCCATGTGCTTGCAGTGCTGATGGGAGGAAAATACAGAATGTTTGCATTTCAAATGGCTGTGCAAAACAACTTGCTTTCCATTGAGGAGCAAACGAGGCTGATTGGGTCAGTAGGGAAAATAACAGATGTGCCTTCCCATTCCCTGTAGCAACTGTTGGCATTGCAGCTAAAACTAGAAGAAGAAATTCCAGAGTCCTTCAGCTCGCTGGAGATGGGTTGTGCTCTAAGTATAGCAGCTAAGAGTGAGTGTGTGCACATGCTGCAGTAGTGGCCACTGTTACACAGACCCTTGCCACAGCAAAAGGTCTTTGGGTGATCATAAATCAGGAGCATTTGCCTCCTAGTTGAGCGTGTTTCCTGAGCACGGGGCATGCAGTCAGGCTTCCCAAGCACTCATTTCCATGGTACTCTTGACTGCTGTTGTGGCTTGGAGCAGGTGAAATGTTTTAATGTCTGTAGATGTTCCTAGGAGCTTGTGCAATGGTTAATGTGGAAGTGAGGAGATGTGGGGCTTTGTTCTGCCAGCTGATTCAGGGTCTGATAGCCAAGGGCTATGAGCTGTGGTTGGCTTTAGCGTGAGGAGGGCTGGAGGGTTCCAGCAATCCCTCTTCCAAACCCCATTCTAATCTTCTGATTGTATCAGTGAAATTAATCTAATAATGCTTTTTCATTTGGATTTCCAGATGAGCCATAAGCTCTGCTTTGGGTTAATGCACAGTATGGATCTCGCACTTCTCCTTTCCAAAGCTAGAGATACAGCAAGGTGGGGTTTAGCCGCAGAGCATTTTTAACCACAGGAAGAACTGCAGTGAGACTGAATCTCCCATCCCTGATGATCTTACCAGGGTAAGAAAGTTATGGAGTTGTCTTAACACATGTGAGGGGGCCAAAGTGCTAACTGGCTTCAGGTAAAGCCAGGAGAAGAGCCTTGCAGAGGATGGAGGGAGGATCTTCAGAAAGCCTCTGCATCTTCTGTCTTGCTGCATCTTTCCTGAGAGCTCCAGCAGTGATAAAAAGCAAGTGTAGCTGTGGAAGATCGTCAGCTGTAGGGCTGATGGGGCTGTTGTGTTCTCATAATGTGAGATAAGGTCTGGAGTGATCTGGTACTGGTTGTAACTATTTGGGAAAGCAGGGGAGCTGCTGGCTCTGGGGCTTTCTCAGCTCTGACAAAGGAGCTGGAAAATGGGCTTAAGGAAAAAGAGCTCTTTGTAGATAACTGCAGGTTATCAGTGGACAACTGGAGAGGGAAGGCCTGGGTGATGCCTGTGAAGCAGGAATATATGGCTTTAGTCCTGGTGGAGCGAGGTAGAGCTGGACTTCTGGGGAAGTTTATATCAGATCTGCTGAGTGATCTTGTTGGGAATGTTGTTCTGCAACCAGTTGAGTTGGAGTAACTGCTGGGGAGTGATCATGGGGAGGATGGAAGACAGGATGAAATCAAGTATTGCAGCATCTTAATCTTAGCCTGAAAGAACTGTAATAGGGAATGCTAACCCCGTAACTATGTGTGGTTGTAGCAAGCTACATCCTACAGGATCCAGTAGGAATGCTGCCCTTAACCTGCAAGGGTCTTTGAGCAGCATCAGAACTGTGCTCTCAGCCCTGGGATGTGGCAGGTGAGCTGCTACCCAGGGGGTGAACTGCATCTGAGACCGTTATGAAGCAGAAACCTTGGGAAAAGAGCTGATCCTGAGGCACATTCCCATTACAGAACCACGTGTCGTGGAAGAGGCAGATAGTTGAGTGACTTCAGATGACACTTTTGCTTTCTTCGTTCTGGTTGTATATTTATTCGGTGAGGCTAAAGGTAAGGCCCACCTACACTTGCGCTCTTTGACCACTGTTAGCTCCAGGTTGGGGGTTGTACGTACCAGTGGGTGGGCAGAATGCTTGGTGTAGCAAGGGAGGAGGATTCTGTGCAGCCAGACCCTGCGCTCACATCCTTGCAGGTGCTGGTGGTGTCTACAAAGGAATTCTGCTTTAGTCTCAGTTCTCCAGCTGATTTTCCAGCTGTTTGCTGTCTCAGGGTAGTATTAATGTCTACTAGACATAGCAAATTACATTGAGCATGGTTCCAGGGGAGCCAGCGTGTCCTGTGTTCAAACCTGCTCGCTGTTAGGTGGGGTTTATAACTACTGTGGAGCTCTGCTTTGAGACAAGTCCCCGTTTTCACAACTACATAGCTCCTGAGGAATAACTCATGCAATCAAAATAAGCCTTGAGCAGGTTCTGATATCTATAGAGTCTGATCTCAGAATTCCTTGTTTTCCTGTTGGCTCACGTGGCTTCTAAACCCCTCAGAGCCTATCACATGTATGGCTAAAGTGTGCTGCCTCATAACCTGCAAAATCCTCATTGGAAGCAGTTGTGCCTTGTCAGGAGTTGTGACATGGACACTGGATGTACCAGTTTCCAGTTTTGTTTTGTTCCTGAGCTTGTTTCCACATCAGCTCTACTGCTGGGCTCACGCTGTGCCCTGGCGCATACCCTCACGGTGCAAGGTGTTTCCTGCCTTGTGTCTCACAGGTTTCACTGTGGCTTTATTTCTGCATACATACACCTAATGTGGAGCCTGCTTGTTTTAACAGAGACCCTCTGGATATACCTCCAGCAGAAGGAAAATTCCTGGTGGATTGGGTTTTTCTCTTCCCCTGCATCACAACATGCAAATCTGAGTTCTGATGATCGTAAAAGAACCAGGGAGTAGGGATTGGCTTGAAGTGATGTGCAGCTTCAGGCAGCATTCCTATGAGGGCAGTCATGTTTTATCCCTTGTCTGCTTTAAAAGTGTACATAATAACTGGGAAGACTTCATGGACTCTTTTCTTTAGTGCCTGCATCTGTGATTTCCTTTCACCTTGAGGCTTGGCCCACCTTCATCCTTCCTTTCTGCCTTGAACAGTGGGATGGTGAGGCTAGGATGATGACCTGGAACTTGCTCTGCTTTAGCCTCTAAAATCCTTTTCCTCACAGGTACTCTGGACTCTCTGACCTCAACTGATGGGAGCTCTTTCCCGAGTGAGCTCTTGGTGCAGGTGAGTAGCTCAGGGGGTGAGAGATGGCTTTGTTTCATTCATCTTCTCCCTGTCCCCTCCGCAGGAAGTCTGTGAAGTCCCGAAGCCGAAGCCCTGCCTATTCAAGGCACTCTTCATCTCACAGCAAGAAGCAGAGGTCTGGGTCCCGCAGTCGCCATTCCAGTATCTCCCCCACGAGGCTCCCACTGAACTCCAGCCTCGGGGCAGAGCTCAGCAGGAAGAAGAAGGAGCGAGCGGCCGCGGCGGCGGCTGCAGCCAGGGTGGATGGGAAGGAGGCGAAGGGCTCTCCCGTGTTCCTGGCGAGGAAGGAGAACAGCCTGGCTGAGCTGAGGGAGCCTGCCGTGGAGCCGAAAAAGGGCCTCAAAAGTGTTAAATCTGACAAGCCTTCAGACACGGAGTCAGTGAATTTGCTGCACGCGAATGCAGAGACTAAAGCCGCTGCAGAGACAGCGAAAGTCAAGGCAGAGGAGAACTCGGAGAGGAAACATCCTGTTCCAGTCAGAGATTCCAAACAGGCCGGAGCGAAAGACTTGAAGCCTGTAGCAGCGGTAGAGGACCTCCTATCTCCAAAAGAGACAGACGCAGCAGAGAAGGAGCTTCCACCCCCACTACCCTCAATAAAATCACCTCCTCCTCCTCTGCCAACAACCACACCACCACCTCCAACCCCGCCGCTGCCGCCTTTGCCTCCATCACCTGCAGCTCCACCTTTGCCACCATCCCAACTGCCTCCCGTTCAGGTCCCTACTTCAGCCCCAACACCTTTGCCATCTTCTTCCCACCCAAGGACGTCTACTTTATCCTCTCAGGTGAACTCTCAGCCCTCTGTCCAAGTCGCTACAAAAACACAAGTGTCTGTGACGGCTGCTATCCCACACCTGAAAACTTCAACGTTGCCTCCGCTTCCGCTCCCCCCTATTTTAGTTGGGGAAGATGACTTGGATAGGTAAGGTCACACCACAGCCTCCTGGTTGCATTTAAAAGCAGAATGTTGAGATAAACCTCTTCTTTGGGGTAGCTGGGCAGCTTATCCTCCTGCTGCAGAGTACACTCAAGACTATTGCATTATTACGTGGCCCCAATCCTCATTTTGGCCTTGTCAGGTTTATGTGGAGAGTTTTATGGTCCCATGCAGGTAGTTATGTCTTATCTCAGTGAGAAAAAGAGGTTTGGCTGCTGATTTAGTGATGGTTAGTAAAGGTTTCACATCACTCTTTGTTCATGTTTATGACAGTACTGTAGCATGATGCACCCCTTTGGTGCAGCCCTTTGCACAGGCTTATCTTGAAATTGCTTTTTTAATGCTTCCAAAACCTGTACTTAAAAAACAGGGAACAGCTCAACAAATCCTATACCGGAGCAGAAACCGGAGCGGTGGCTGTTCCAAATGCATCGGTCATGCAGGCTGGGCATAAACTGCCATTGGTTTAACTGCACTGTTGAGTCAATACAAACCTTGCTGCTTATGAAGTAGGTGTTCATGTAAAAATGGAAGGGTGAGGCTGCACCTACTTCATCTTTCTGCTGCCTGTTATTTCGAACCAAAGCACACCGGCTCAGTTCTGGCCTCTAAGTGCAGCTCCTGCCTTGGCTGCTGCTGCTCTGGGCTTTCATGTGAACTGAGCTGCAAAACCTTCCTGGGGGGTGGCTTTTGGTGAAGGGGAAAGGAGCAGAAGAGCCAAAGTGGAGGTGGAGAGGAAGAGAAACTGTTTCCCCTTTTGTGGCTGTTAATGTGTTGTGGTGCTGTTAACATCAGCAGAGATGCATTTGTTTTCTCTGCTTTCCTGCCCTCACTGAAGATGGCCTGGGTATCTTGTTGGTTAGTAAAGCATGGGGTTTAATGACTAGTGCTTAACCCAGCAGCTACGACTTGGTCTGATTACCCTGTGGGTGAAGTGAACATGGTTATGTTGCAGTTTCTCATTCACTGAAGTGGTTTTCCTGCTATCCTTCCAAATGAGGGTGATGGTGATGTCACTTCAGTCAATGTGGAAGTTAGGCTCGTGCATGTCTCTGCCCCTCCAAAGCTGTGTAGTGTTCAGCAAACGCTTGTTTAGCTGTATCTGTGATGAGCAGCAGCTTTCCCAGCCTGTGGGTTTCCCCCCTCAAATGCCAGGGTAAGCAGGGTTCTGCTGCTGTGTTCCCTCATTCCCAAACCAGGGATTGCCCTGCAAATCCTGGGCTTTAGCTTTTAGAGCACCCAGGTGTGGCTCAGTGTAGTCCAAGTGTGCTTTATCTCTGCCATCATGACAAACTGAGGCATGTGGGTGATCCTACAGCTGGTTGCTATGCTTAGTAACTGGATTTACACCGCCTTTCCCCATGAAAGGATGGGAAACCCTGCTTCGTTTTACTGAGTCTGGTGGCATTTGCATATGGCACTGATTGAGCAGCAGCTCACTGTTAATTCAGCTGCTTTCATGTATAGGACCACAACTTTTGTGGCTAGGCTTTAATTTTCCATGGTGAGACTCTGAGCCTGTGAGAGGTGCAGGGTATGGAAATGTGCTTAGATGTGTCCAAGTACCAGATATGCCTCATTCAGTTGGAGACTCTCCATCCTTTCCTGGGGCTTGCTATCACCTCTGGAATGCTTTTAGACCGTGCAGCAGTCAGGGTGCAGTGTGGGTTGCTTCACCTCGCAGGAGGTGTAGTGGGAGGAGAGGAAAGGCTGTGTTGACATCAGTAGTACAAACTGTGTTTGAGGTTGCACTCCATTGTTCCTGGAACACGTGGTGTGCTGCTCACAGCACTGACGTAGCTAAAACCCAGTCCTGGTTGCTGGAGTTCTTTAGGAGAGGGGAAGAAGGGATGGAGCTTCTAGTCCTGGTTGTTAGGCACTTGGCTTCCACACTCTGCCTTTGCTGCTTGGGCAGCTCTGAAGGATTTATTGGGCTTGCTCACTTCAAATAGAGAGCCCCAAACTGCTTTGGGTTGAAGGGACCTTAAAGCTCATCCAGTTCCAACCCCCTGCCACAGGTCCCTTTAGCCTAAACCATTCTGTGATCAGATCAGTGCTTCAGATACACATGAAAGCCATAAAGCAAGCAAAACCTAGTTGGAACAGTCTCCCATCTCCTGTGTGTACTTGTAGGCCCTGGCTCTTTGGGTCCTGCTTTGAAGAACCTCTTCTGAGGTTCATCCAGGATTCTGCCTTGGCTGGGGGTTATTCTGCGCGTGTGGTTAATGGAGGGGGAGCTCAGCCCATGCAGCTCTCCCATTCCTGGTGTTTCTGGGATCTGGTGGGTGCTTTCCCTCATGATGTGCCATCAGTTCTGCAGCTGCGTGGTGACTTCATAGCAGTGGGAGAAGGCTGCTCCCCCATCTTTTACAGGAGATATCCAAGCTCAGTGCCACAATTGTGTCCTTCTCTGTCCTTGTTTCTTGACTCTGTTTCACCAGAGGTTCTTGTGGGGATTAGTGCCTACTAAAAAACCTGGGAAAATGACCTATTTCCATCGGAGGGGCATGTGGCATGTTCCATGCTGAGGGGTTAGAGCTGCCAGTGCTGGCAAAGAGCAAACCTGCTGCTGCCTGCCCTAAAAACAGCCCCTGGGAGGGTGCTTGGATCTCCTCCTCTTTTCCTGCTGGAGATGTGCGTGGAGAAGAATTCCTGACTATTCAGACCTTGGAATTCTCCCTGCTGCATGCAGGAGAGAGGCATTAGGTTCTGCCAGTCAAAGCCAAGCTTTGGATGCTGTTGGGAACTTGATTGTTTAAAGCCCCCTTTGGTGTCTCAGCAGTACAAACCAGAACTGTGTTTGGGTCCTGGCTAAGAAGTTAAAGGTCACTGATGTAGAGGGGTGTCATTCTGGGTTTGTATTTTTAGTGCTCCTTAACAAGTCATGCAGTAATTTCAATATGATAAAGGGACTGAATAGAGGAAGTAAGGGGGGAAAGTGGGGGCTGGGGGTAAGCTGAACTTACAGGAAACTCACAATAACCCCTTATTTGTGCAGGTTCTAGCTGCAGAGCTGGGTGTTTAGTTGAAGATGATGCATTCGGCCCTAACACTTTCCTCTCCTGATGTATTATCCGTGTAAACTTGAAGGTTTCTATTTGGCTGTGCTCATTCTGGCACTGTAACTTGGGCTCATAACCGTGTTCTCGCCCTGTCCTGCAGCAGGCTGGCTTTGTTTGCTCACTGACTGTTAAGTCTGACTTTTGTGTTGTATTAACTTTCCGGAGTTTAGTCCAAAAGAGATCCTTCCTCCAAAACCTGTGAAGAAAGATAGAGAGCAGAGACCACGACACTTACTCACGGACCTCCCGCTCCCCCCAGAGCTTCCTGGAGGGGATCCATCTCCTCCTGACTCCCCGGAACCAAAGGCAGCCACACCACCTCAGCAACCCTTCAAAAAGAGACCAAAGTAAGAGCCTTTCTCTCTCTTCTGCTGGCTTTTTGGAGCTCTTGGCTTTAACGTCTCTTCACACAGATCTCGGTGTAGGTTTCCAAAGGTTTAGGTTTCAAGTGTAATCACAGCGCTCCTTGAAGAGCTGACTGAGCTCTTTCGGTTGAAATGGAACCTGGCAGCTGCTTTGCCAGCTCTCAGCAGCCTCCCCACCATTGATTGGATGGGGAGGACACTTAATGGGCACTTACTTATAGATCTTGAGTCAGACTTAATTCACTTATATCCGTTCTTTGTCCCTGGACTCGTTTGAGTGCTCTTGACCGAGGGAAGTGAAACGTGGAGAGAGCAAGTTCGTATTTCTGTTGTTTTCTTATGGGTATGAGCTGTTTCCTGAGGGGAGTTTTTCACATGGACCACTCACAGCTGAAGGCCGCTTGCCTCATCTCTGTGAGAATTAACAGCGCTTTGGGAAGAAGAGGAGGTTGTGAGCCCAGCGGAGGCCTGGTTCAGGCTCTCTGCTGAAGCTGTGATGGATTCTGTTGTCTTCCCCTTGACCCTTCCAGTAGTAGAAATCGCTGGAGTGTTTCACATCCAGTCTCCAGCCACGTTTACCCTGAAGGTGCCCACATGCTCTCATTTAGCAATGCCTGCAGGGCAAAGAAACCTCCTGATGAGTATCCCTACAGAAAGCTCTTGGTGCTACCAGAAGTTTGCTATTCCAAACAAAAGGTGTACACCTTTTCTTCAGGCATGATTGTGTTGCAAGTCATATAGAGCTTCCCTGACAACAAAGCCCATGTGTTTTGTACACTGAGTGCTGGCTACACCTTCGTTGTAATACCAATCAAATCCAGAATCCCGTGGTTTTGCTGCCTTCCCTCTTCCAGAATCTGTTGTCCTCGGTATGGGGAAAGGAGACAGACGGAAAGTGACTGGGGGAAGCGTTGCGTGGACAAGTTTGACATCATTGGGATTATTGGAGAAGGGACATATGGGCAGGTGTACAAAGCCAAGGACAAGGACACAGGTAAGGATGCCAAGTGGCTTCAGCTTACTTCCAGTTGAAGGTCTCGTTCCTGTGGGTGTGCTTCAAACCCGTTCCAGCGTTAATGGTGTTGCCTGTTAGTAGTGAATACCTGTAGAACTAGAAATGGCTCCAGCCTTGGAGTAAGTATTTGCATCAGGTGCTTGCAAAAGGGGCAAAACAACAGAAGCTTTGAGATCCTGTTAGTGCCCCCTCTACTTTCCCTGCTTGTGAAATCACTGCTATGAGTACAGTTTGATGTGTGGTCAGGTGATAGAATCCCAGCCTGGTTTGGGTTTGGGTTGGAAGGGACCTTAAAGCTCCTCCAGCTCCAACCCCTGCCACGGGCAGGGACACATTCTGCCAGAGCAGCTTGCTCCAAGCCCCTGTGTCCAACCTGGCCTTGAGCACTGCAGGGATGGGGCAGCCACAGCTTCTCTG
>JAOEHY010037173.1:0-32325 GCA_025447955.1 Psilopsiagon aurifrons
GGGTCCAGCAACGGGGGATGCGCTCTCGGGACTGCTCCACGCCACGTCGCGGGTTGCCGTGCGCCCGGGGAGCGGCGGTGCCCACTCCTTGCACTGCCTGAGCCCGCTGCCTATTCCCGGGGCCCGGCCCGCAGCGGGCCCTAGCCCGGCCCGGAGGATCCTTCTCGCCGCTGCCGGCCGGGCGTTGCTCGGAGGGTCTCCGTGGTGGCGGGAGCACGGCCCGGACCACGCAGCGGCGGGGATCCTCTGCCGCCGGAAGGCCGGAGCGCCCGGGGGAAGCGGGCCCGGGGCAGGTGGCTGCGGGTTTCCCTCGCCCGGTGCCGGAAGCCGCAAACGGCGGCGGCGCGCGGGGACCGGGGAGCGCGGGGCGGGAGGCTCCGCGCACTCGTTCTCGTTTGCGGGGATGACGAGGAGCGGGCTGTGGCCCACGTGTGTCCGCGCCAAGCTGCGGCTTGACAGCGGGGACGCCGCTGCTCTGCACCGGGAAACGTGGCGGTGCCAAACGGAAGCGACCTTCCTACCCCTGGGCAGGTGGAGCAGGGCCGGCCGGGCACATTCCGGTGCGGAGCCGCCTCCGAGGGCACGGTCCGCTTCGGGCTTTCCCCGCCTCGCTGCGAGATCTGTCCCCTGCCGCCGACGCCCGCGGGGCAGGACGAGAACGACGTGGGGCAAGTCCCGGGGGTCTCTGTTCCTGATGTTGGTCGGCATCGGTCCCCGCAGGTGCCAAAGGACCGTAGCCGCCGCTCCCGGTGCGCTTCGAGGCCAGCCCGGTGCTGGGGTCCTGTTGCCTCCGTCCCTTCTCCTCCTGGACCCCGCTGATTCACGACCGGGGCGGCCGCTCCCCGCGGGGCTCCCGGCAACTTTCGTGGTGGTGCGGGAGTGGCGGGGCTGAGCCCGAGCGGCACCGGTGCCCGGAGCGGCTCCTCTGCCGGGGTCGGGCCGTAGCGCCCGTCCCCCCCGAGAATGCGCCGTGTTCCCTCGGGGTCGGCCCCTGCTGGACCCGAGGGCACCGTTGAATGTCATCGCATCGGGGACCATAACAAAGACGCAGCCGCCGCGATCGCGGAGCCGAGCCAATAAAAAGCAAACTGATATTACAATTTTGATTTCCCTGGAGGGCCGAAGGGGCTTAATGTAAGAATTATTATCCATTGTGAACCGCAGCCCAAAGCAGCGCACGTGGTCACACTTAAAGTCTTATTTTATCTCTTTTTTAACTTATCCGTTTTCCTAAGAACCACACATCCATTGAAATTTATGCCAACGGAGTTTGTTAACCCTCCCCTTTGACATTTCAAGCTTCTCCTGTTGCCAGAGGAGACAAGCCGAGCACAAACCACTAATGCTTGCAATAAAACTGAATGCCCAGGGACGAGCAGGGTTTGGTGCTATTCCTCCCCAGCTCTGGGCCCAGCCGGCCGGGAATGCTGGGCTCTTCCCAGGCCCCCAGCAGGAAGAGGAGATAAGGAGGGCAGGGGCTGGCTGCCTGCATATATATATATGAAATACATATATATTTTTAAACGTGTGAGCAGACATCCTTGGCATCGCGGCAGAAGCTGCCTCGGGAGCTGGCTGAGAGGTCAGTGGTGGAATATAATATTAGATAAATTAGAAAAGGTGAGAGCAACACCGAAAACCAACAGGAAAAGCATTTAATGCTTCGTGGCTCCTGCAGCTCAGCGCCAGCTCCTGTCCTGTAGGCTTCTGCAGGATGTTCATCTGCTTTCTGTTACCAGGCTGATTGCACATGATTCGCAGTAATGATTGTAATGGTGGTGATTTTCTCTCTCTTACCTTGCTCAGATAACAGCAGCTCATGAACTGATACATCATCCCCTTTTTCGAGTTGAAAGAGGACACCTAATTTGAACCACCTAACATACCCTAAATGAGGAAAGGAGGCAACGCTTCCAACTGTTGCCTCTTCTTGACTGGCTGGGGCATATCACAGGGATAAGAAGAGGGAGAGAAGGTTTCCAACCTAAAGAAACCAGAACCAGCCGCTGCCCACTGGAGCCAAGGGAGTGGTTGTTTCACACCACACAGATTATGATTTGCCTGTTTGGGGGAGGCACGAGGGGCAGACACACATTCTGTGGCTGCCACACACCATGCAAGGTCTCAGGTTCCTTTATGCCCACAGAGCATCAGCAGCCACAGGGCCCTGTGCCCGGTGGAGATGCCAGGAGCGGGCACAGACCATGCACAGGGGCTTCAGCCACCCCCTGTGTGCCCTGATTCCACACGGGGCAGCCTCAGGGCGGCTGTATGACAAAACCTCCAACAGCCAGAGGCAGATGTGCTTCCTGCAGGTGCTGGGAAGCCCGCAGAGGCAGTTTCCCCTACTTGCCACGTTCCCTCCTCCTGCCCAGAGCTGAGGTCCATCTGGGTTCATTCTTTTCATCATTATTTATCAAGTTCCTACCCCAGAGCCAGGACCAGGTTCTGCCCCTGAAACACGAGGCACTCACTTCCCCTCGCCCCTTACGCAGACCTGCTGAATGCTGCTATCAGCGGCACTGATTACACATGCCATCATTTCTGATGTTGCTCATTAGTCTGTTTCATTATTAGCAATTCAAACCAGCAATTCTTCCTCAGCTGTAACCCTCCAGTGCCACCGACATGACTCCAAGGCTGCAGTTTGGGTGCCCTGGTGGATCCAAGGGTTCCTCCTGGAGCCCCAAAGGGCCAGGATCACATCAGGCAAAGCACCAAAGAACAGGAAGTTAATTCATGAATAGTTACAGCATTCCCTCCAAGGCCACTCTTGCTGGGGCCAGACACAGATTTCATGGCTGTTATATGAGGGTGACCTTGGAGGGGGGGAGTGCTGGTCCCATCCCTTCCTCCTACCTGGTCACCCACAGCCATGGGTCAATGGAGCTCCTGGGTTTGCCTTTCTGCTTTTGTCAGCCCTGGCTCACACGTGGAGTTGTGGCCAGTTTGAAAACCAGGTTATAATACAGCCTGCACTGAGGTCAACACCGTGCTGGAGACAAGAAAAGAAAGAGTAGGTAGGCACTGGGAGGCGGAAAAAGCAAACCCACAAAATCAAAACCCACCACTCAATCAATAGGATGCCATGAGGTAAGATGCAGACAATGAAACCCTGCTCCAGGTTGCCAAGGCAAATCTGTCAATAGAGTATTGAACAAGCAAATCTGACTTGCAATTATTGTCTCCTTCTAAACACAAGCTGCCCCTTTGCCTAACGGTTCAAACCCTCCACTGGTTCTGGCCAGGGCTGGTGCAAACAGTGAGGGAAGAGACAACTCTGCTGGAAGCTGGGCTGGAATCCCCTTCAACACAGGCCCTGAAAACCCCTGGAGCATCCCAGCACCTTCACTCCAGCAGCTGAAGTGACACATGCCCTGCCCCCAGTGTAAAGGGCTTTCTAATGCAGCAAACCCCCCACTTTGCCACAAAGCATTTACTTTTCAGAGCTCTCAGTAAAACATCCAGGGCCATGGAGCACACACGACCATTTTCAGATGCTGCAGCAGGAAGAAAACCAGTGCTGGGAGTGCCTGGCACTGTAACGCTCATAAAGAGCCTGAGCACTCGAGGCTGGGGCTGTCAGAGTGGAGCAAGCTGGTGGCTTTAAACCCAAGCACAGCAGCAGGGTCTGGAGCTGCCACCACCCAGCCAGAGGCAGCAGCAGTGGGAAAACCCAGAGACAAACCCAGCCTGAACTGGGTCATCACGTGGAAATCTAAATGGCTTCACAAGTGCATCGCTGCAGCCGCTGCCAGCGCCACGCTGGGTGAATTTTCTCTCTGGAGCTGCTTCCAAGCAGGGACCAGGAGAGGCTGCCTGCAGAATGCCCCCGGATGAGGCACGTGTTGGTGCACTGTGTGCTTCCACAGCGGTTCAACAAAGCATGGTGGAGCCTGCTCCGCTGCAGGAGCCGAGACACAGAGTACACTTTGCAGTCACCCAGGGTGGTCATTGTGTGGGCACCATGGAATCCCCCATGGATGGGGCAACCCTGAAGGAAGGGGGTGACTGCCCAGCCCCATGGAGGCTCACAGAAGGCCTCACAGCAGGTTCCAGGAGACTCCATCCCTTGGGGACTTGGATGGGAATAACCCCCCTTCCCCAGGGCCCTTCTCCACTGCGCCTTCACCCCCAGCCTTAGGCATGGGTGCCTCAGAGACCATCTGTTCTTAATCTTCTTAGAGTCAGGCAAGTCAGGAGAAATCCAGAGGAAAGAGGCACTGGAATCCCTCTGTCCCCAGCCATGACCATCCTTCCACAGCACAGGAATCAGCACCCACCTTGTGGGAGCAGATCCTTCCTGCCCCACATCCCATGGCAATGCAGACTGCCTGGGACCACACGCAGTGAGCACTGGGAAGCATTCCCAGTCAGGAAGAGAGCAGGGGGCTGTGGGGCAGAGGGAGATGGGAGCTCTTCCCCTGCGCACTGCAGGGAGCCCGGTGACCATCACCCGCCCTATGAGCAGCCCTGCAGAGGGCTGAGCTCCAAGCTCTCTTCCATCTCTTATCCCTTAAGCTGATGCTGCTCCTTGCAGCCAAGTGCAGTGTTGAGATTCCTCTCCACCAGCAGTGGGGCTGTGCATGTCTCTCCATGAGGCTGCAGCTACTGATGGCAGCAGCAAGGAGCTGCTCAGCATTGTGAAAGGACGGAGGTGTTTTGAGCAAGCTTCTCCAGTCTGCTCCATGCACTTCCATGGGAAAACAAACAGCACCAACAGGCTGCAAGCCTCAGACAGCTCCGCTTCGGAGCTGCTCCACAAAATCAGACAAGAAGCCACTGGAGTCGGGTAGAATTGTGGACACAAACCCAAGTAAAGCGTATTGCACAAAGGTTCCTCTGCAGCAGAAGCCACACAGGGAACACCACACACAGCCCAGGAGCCAGGATGGCCCTGGCATAACTGCCCAGAGGTGGATCTGGGTTTTCCTCTCCCCTCTCCAGGCAGACGGAAGCTGTGCACCCATTGCAGGAGTGGGAGAAAGCAGGAGGCTCTGCTGGGGAGAGCAGAGCAGGTCAGGTGGTGCTTTGGAAATACCATCAACAGAGGCAATGGGGAGAAGTTATCCTCTGTGGCTTCCCAGGGTTTCTCCCCCGTGGTTGTCCAACAAGACCCAGAGGAGAACAAGAAATTCCCTTTCCCTTGGGAGCCAGGCTGAGAAGCTGCAGCCCATTTCACACCAGAGGTGCAAGGACAGAAGCCTCCAGGCAGATACTTCCCCCATCAGAGCAAGCAGAAGCTGGGCCTCCACACTCCTTAACGAGCAAAACCACCAACCTGCTCCTAATGAAGTGAGGCAAAGCACAGAGCTGCAGGAGGGTCCCCATCCCTTTCTAGGAAGCAGTCCAAGATTGGTAGCTAGTGCAAAGCCTTGACCACTCAAAGGAGCCACTGGGTGCAGGTTTCACCCCATGTGGTCTGATGGTGGGATGAGGGCAGATGATGCAGCTGCTGGACAGTTACAGGAGCTTCCAGGGAAGGGTTTTTTCTGGAGCTCCTCAGGTTGCTCTGACTCTGCATGGGCGGCCATGGAGATGGCTTCAGTGGGAGGGTTGGGGCTCTGGAACGCAGAAGCATTGCTCTGAGATTTCACGGAGCAAACTGAAAGGAGATCAGAAACTTCAACCTGAAGCTTATTTTGAAAGCATTACACACAGGGAAAACCAGTCCCCAAATCATCCCTGGGAGATAAACCACCACTGGAGCTGCCACATGCCGCAAAGCCTCCGCTCACATGGCTGCAAAGCCAGCTTGGGCTGCACACACCCGTAGGGATGGCAGTGCCAGGCTCTGCTCACCCTACATCAGACTGCTCCTGTGAGCCAGGAGAAGGGGCTTCAGCTGGGCTTCTTGGGGTGCAGCACACCCGGAGGCCACCCAACTGCCTCATCCCATGCTCAGACTCCCTTGGTGCTCACCCATGCAACAGCTCCTCCTGGCAGGTACAAGCACCCATGAAGCCTTCCTCAGCTACAGAAGGAGCTGTGTTGGTCATACCAAGATATTTAAGCGCAGACATTGATTGATTGATGGTTTGACTGGTTGGTTGGTTGGCTGTGATGGCAGCAATTGCAGCTGTGGAGAGTGTTCCTGCACCAGGACACTGCCATGAGCTGCCCAGGAAGGGAAGGGTGACTGATGTGGTTGAGAGCTGCTCCCGGGATACAGGCCATGGCGAGGAGGGAAAAGGAAGCAGAGAAAGCCCTCCCATACCACGACCAGTGCTGCGGGCACCACCTGCTGCAGGGACTGGCTCCTCTGGCAGAGCCATCACACCCCATGGCGCTGATCCCAAGTGATGCTGCAGCCACCCCTTCCCCGGGCAGTGATGGGTAATTGCCCACAGACAGGAGTGGTAATTACTGGTTTGGGCTGGGACCGCTCGGGGAGCTGCAGGAAGAGGAGCAGGCGAGGGCTGTGTCAGCACTTGTCCTGCCCTGCGGTCTGGGAATGGTGCATGGCGAGGGTGGCACATGGCAAAGGGTGCGTGGTGGTGGACAATTCATAGATCACAGAATCCCAGCCTAGTTTGGGTTGAAGGGACCCTAAAAGCTGTCCAGTTCCAACCCCTGCCACGGCAGAGACACCTTACCCAGGGCTCTGGTGTCCTGCCCAGTGGCACCATGAGCTGCAGCTCCGGGCACTTGGTGATGTGTCCACGCAATGAGCGAGTTTGTGGCTGAACTTTTGGGTCTCTCCTCACACAAATGGTCACAGGATCCTTGCTCCGGGCACGTGGTTCCCTTGGGAGTGAGCTGGGAGCTGCTGCGGTGGATCCAGCAGCCGCAGCTCAATCGAGTGCTGCTGCCCCTGTGCTTCTCCCCGCTGCTGATCCATCGCTGTGACAGCAGCCGCCACACCGCCTGTGACAGTTCTGAAGGCGCTGCCGCCTGCGTGCAGGCTGCGCTGGCGCAGGCAGAGGGAGGAAGCGCGTGTGGCTCTGTGGTGAGGCCGTTTCCATCCTCCTGCACCTGAGCGAGGCAGCGGCGCAGCTCCCACAGCCCTTCCCTGCGATGCTGCCGCTTCCTTCCTGCCGCTGCTCGAGCATCACCTCGGTTGGTGCAGCCGGAGCCCAGGGCTGCTGCAGGGAGGCTCCACAGCGCCTGCCCGGGCACCTCGCCCTGCAGCGGATTGCACCCAGGGCTGCTGCTTTCAAAGGTTTCACACGGCTGTGCTGCCCGCCCTGTGCTTTGCACTGTCACCAGAGAGCTCCTGCCATGAAGTTGCTTTGCGTAACCCAAGTGCATTAAACCCATTAGAAGGACACGTGTGTCTGGAGGTGGGCGCCCATCTGTGTTTGCAGGGCTGAAACCCACAGGGTCGTGGGCCTCAAGGAGAAGCAGCCACCACCATGTGACACAGTGCTGGGACCCCCGCTTCATGTCCCTGCTCCTGCCAATATGTGGGGCTCAGGCAGAGACTACACACCCTGTGTGGGTCACTGCTGCAGACAGCTCAGCCCTGTGCTGGGATGCGGATGGGACAGTGTGTGCGTTCCTTACACCTCAAGGATAACCGGGAAATCCATCGTGTGTTGGACAGGGCAGAGTAGGCACCGGGCCCCCAGCTCACACCAGGGTGAAACAGCCACGCAGGAGCTGGGTGAGCACTACTGGGGAGGCACACTAGTGGCTGACTGGTTAGACTGGCTCCTCCAACCTCGGCCCCTCCTTGGACTGGTGTATGTACAGGACTGCCTGCTTTTGGGCGTACAGAGCTGAGTGTTTGCTAAAGGCCTCAAGTTGGACTCTTGCCCTGCCCCTGCCCAGTAGACAGGTTCTGGTCCATAGTGACATTGTCCTGGGCTCCGTGGGTACTGGTGCCTGACCTTTGGATGCTTTTCCATGCTGGATGGTCAGGTGAAGGTGTTGGAATTCACACACAGGAGAGTGGCAAAGCAGCATCATGGTGGAGCAAGGTGTTCCTGCCAAGGGAGCCCTGAAGCCTGAGAAACCCCCCAGCAAGGACATCCCTGGGCGGGGGAAACCACTCTGCGAGGCTGAGCAGGACTGTGGCTGGGCCAGGGGGTGTTCCTTGGTGAGCTGCAGACCCTTCTCACTTCCCCTTCTCTCTGCGCCCCAGGCAGCTATTCTTAGGCTGCTTCTTGCTGCCTGGCTTCCCCTGGGGATGCCAGGCAGGGTCTGGGAGCTCCAGCATCCGCAGGGGCAGCACGAGCAATGCTTCGCTTCCTGAGCTCACCCCTTCACCCCGCAGCACGTGCAGCAGCTCTGCCTCCCTCCTGCAGCCACCCCATGTCCCCTGCTGCTGGGGATCCATGTGCTGAGCACCCATGGGAACACTGTGCCTCATCCTGTCCTCCTTGGCACAGCCCATCGCCTGGCCCCAACCGCCGCTGGGCAGTGGAAAGGCTTTTCGGCTGCCCATGAACCTTCCCAGGGAGCTCTGTGCAGTGAGAGCTCCGCCAGCTCAGTGGAACAGGTTGAGAGCTCCTTTTGGAGATGTGCTTGCTGCTTCTAGTCACACCAGGGACAGTTCCATGTTCCAGCTGTTGGACCTGGTTGGGTTTCCCTGCGATGGATTAAGGAGCTGCCCCAGTCTGCAGGACCATCCTCCAGGTCGGCAGCATGGGCTGTGGTCACCCCCTGCTTGATCACTTGCAGCGATAAGCCCCTAGCACTGGTCTTTATGGGTGCTGAGACAGCCTCAGGCTACCAGCAGCTGGGACGAGTCAGGACAACGTGAGAAATGAGCCAAGAAAGCAGCTTGGCTGCTTTGACTAGCAAAGAGCAGCAGGGCCCAACGTGAGAGCAGAGGATGCAGTGGAGCATCAGCCCGGGGCAGGGCTGTGGCTTCGGCCTGGATCTGGGGGCTTTGGTGATGCTGATGGTCTGCCCAGCAGGTGGGATTGCAGCGTGCACACAACTGCAGCACTGATTCATGGAGCCCTGTCATTAAAACACAGCCACTGCCCTAGTCCCTGGGGATTTACTGCCCGCAGCCGGGAAACACAGCACGTGCAGCCTCCTCGCATTGGAGGGGACAGCGGGGTTCAGTCCTGGCCCACCCCTTGAGGCAGCCTTGTCCCCCGTGGGAGCGACAGGGAGGTGTGAAGACACAATGAACACATTGGGCACAGTTTGGATGGAGCATGGGGTGGGAATGGATGTGGAGATATCAGAGGCAGTGGCGGATGTGGGGATGCCCGAGGCAGGGATGGGGGCTGTGTGGGGCAGGGATGGGGCTGTGAGGAGCAGGGGGATGGGGATGCAGCAGTGCAGGGCGCTCAGGGAGCCCCCAGGTAAAGGGGGTGCTGCCGACGCGGGAGCGGGGCTGCTCAGCCCAGGGCTGCTCCCGCTCCGCCGCTCCTCAGCCCATGTTTGGGCTGCGGCTGCAGCAGGGCCATAAAAGGCAGCGTTGGGAGGGCGCTGGCGCTGCCCCCGCTGCATCGGCCGCTGCGCTGGGGAGTCCCGGGGGCTGCCGCCATGGGCAGACCCTCACCCCGACACCCATGGGTGCGCGCGGTGCCGGGAGCGCCACTGCACGGCTCTGCAGGAGCACGGCCCGAGCTGCAGCCGGGATCCCGCTGGACACAGTCCCCGCTGTCCTTCCCAGGGTGTGGAGCCAGCGCTGCTCCTCTGGAATGTCGTTCTTCACAAGGGGCAGTGACAGTCCATGGATCGGGGAGGGTGTTTGCAGCTGAGACTGACTCAGGAGGGGTGGCACACACCAAGGCGTGGGAATCGGAGGGACCAGGGGAGACTGGCATGGACTGAGAGCACGGAGACGAAATCCAGGCTGAAATCACGCTGCGAATCCATCCCGGGGGATGCTTGAGCTCGGAGGAGTCTTGAAGGGGAGAGGCTGGAGCAGGAGCTGAGGCAGAGGAGAAGGAGCAGGAGCCTCGATTGCTCGTTATGGGGTGGCAGATACAGCAGTGATGTGTCCGTGTGTTTCTGCTGAACCAAAGTAACATAGGAGCTTTTGTAACACAAGCTGAGGACCAGAGCTTGGAGATGTTCAGTGGGCTCAAGGTCCAGCGGATGTGCAGTACCTGCAGTCCATGCAGTAAATGCAGTCAAACCAGCCAGCTCCAGAGGGTAACAGTGGGGAGAAAAGTGGAGGCAGTGGGATTTTGGGGTGATGCAGGACTCATTCCCTCTGGGGACTTGCTGTGGCTGACCCCAGGGGTCTGAGCACTGACCAAAGCACAGAGGGAACAGCAAAGACAGGCAGGTAACAGCCCCATCCCGCAGCAGGGACTACGAGGAAAGCCCGAACGCGCGGCAGCGCTGCCGGGTGGGTGTGAGCCAGCCCGGAGGAATGCGAGGAAGATAAACAGTGAGGAGGAAGGGCACTTCCAGGTATCGGGGTGGGCACCGCCAGCAGCAGGGCAAAGTGTGGGTGCTGCAGAGCGGGGGCCGTGCAAGGGGCCGTGATCCCGGCCAGCGGCGCGGGGGAGCCCTCCCCTATGGCATTGACTGGGGCCTTTGGCAAAGGCTGCTGCTGGAGCTGGCACAGGGGCTTTGGCAGGGCAGTGACGCTCGGCCCAGCTGCAGCCATCTTAGACCTGGCACTCCACAAAGCAAAGTAGATCCCCGGTGATGGCACCTCCTTGCACCCCACACGCGGCTGCCGGGGTCTGGGGGCTGCAGACCCGGTGAGACCGGCTCCGGGCCCGCTCAGCCCCTGGCTGCAGGGGACATGGGGCTGCTTCCTCCCTTGCCTCTGCTCGCGCTTCCGCACGGTCACACTGCTCGTTCCCTGCCTGAACGGCAAAATTAAGCCCAGCAACAATGGGCCATCGATTATCCCATTATGCTGCCATCGGGCCTGACTCCACAGCTGGCTGCTGCGGGCAGCGCACGTGGCCCGGGCGGCAGCTCTGCTCTGCGGGGCCCTCAGCACCATGAACCGCACACGCGGGGGCGCCGGGTCCGCAGCCCCGCAGCAGCCGCTCTCCCCTTCCCTGCAGCAGAGCCCGAGCCCGAGAGGGAAACGGCCCCGGTTCCACTGGAACCTCCCCATCGGAGGGCTCTCAGGGCCATCCCAGCCCTGGCAAGCTCAGGGCTTGCTCCAGCCATTCGTGTGCCCGCGGATGTGTCCTCTTTGCTCCCCACTTTCTGTGGGGCTGTTCTCCCCGCAAGGTCCCCCTTCTTCCCTTGTTGCTTCCTGCCTGCAGCCACGGCTTCCTCTTGGGTGTTGCCTGTGAAGCTGAGGAAAAGCCAAGTGATGTGGTCCCATAGGCACCCTCATCCTATACCCAGTTCCATCCCATCGCACGCAAGGGAAAAGCCCCAAAAGCACCAGGTCTTGGTTAGCCATTTCTTCCTCTGTCACCAATTTCAGCCTCGTTTGTTCCAAATCTTTTTATTACCCAAACTGCTGACAAGCAGGACTGGGCGCTCAGCACTTATGGACCCTCATTGCCTGCCCCACAGAGCCCAATCCCTGCAGTGCTCCAGCTCTGCCTACCCTTGTGATGCCTGTGAGTATCCAGGTACCACGGAGCATCCTTCCAGCAGCAATTTGCAGGAGAAGGGGAGGTTCAGGCCGTGTTTTGGCAGCAAGAAGCAGGGTGGGCACCCCGGGGTGCTCGTGGGTGGCAGCCAGGTCCTGGTCTGCTCCCTGCATGGGGGTGAATTTGTCACCCACTCGCAGCCCAGGCAGCAGTGACGGTGATGCTGCGGTGTCTGTGTGGGGATGCTTCGCCTGCTGATCTCCCACCTGCGTCAGCAGCTGAATTCCCTGGTCTCATTCTGGCAGCTCCTTAACCCTTTCCTCCCGGCAGCGGTCCTGGAGCAGGCTCAGCACAGAGGCTTCCCCGAGCTCGCATCACGGTGGCTGTGACCCTCTCCTGCAGTCACCAGGCCTGACCCTGTTCCCAGGCACCCGCAGGAGGGGATGGGGCACAACCTCGGCTCAGTGCAGGCAGAACACAGCAACCACCTCCCAGCCCTGTGTGTCCCTGCGGGATGCTGAGCTCCCAACACGCGAGAGCAGGTGGGAAACCTCCGGAGCATGAGGGCTTTGGCAAATGCCCAGTGCCAGAGCCTCCTCCCCGCTGCCCCTGTCGCCGCCAAGCTTGGTCAAGCACCAGCCGCAGGGAGAAGCAGCTCAACCCGTTTGTGGTTCCTGAAGGACAAACCCAAGCCAAACAACGTGAAAAGTGCCGGCGAGAGGCTTTGGCTGCTCCTTCTCCAGGCTGCTGCTTTGCCACACGAAGTGGAGCTGGGGCCGGGCCGGGGTTTGCAGCCAGCTCAGTTCAGAGGGACCTGCTCCGTTGGGGCACCGCAGTCACCAAAAAGCACCCCCGGCAGTGCCAGCTCTCACCAGGTCCCTTTTATTGCATTGCCTGGGCTGGCACCGTGCTCACCGCGGGGGCTTGGCGCACGCCTGGTGTCACCGGGTCACTCGTGGGCTCCAGGAGTCGTGGATGGCCCCATGTGCCCCACCGGGCTGCAGAGACCCAGGTCCCTTCAATTTCCCTATCAAGAACTCGCTTGGTTAATTGTGCCTCAAGCAAGCGCCTGCAGCAGGGCGGTGGTTGTCTCACTGGGGGCTTCTCTGACGCCCCGAGCCCAGCAAAACACGGCAGGACACCCCATGGTGCAGCCGGAGCAGCAATGGGTTGGAGCAGGTCGCCGTGTGAAGGCAGATCCCAGGCCGGAGTTCACACTCGTGTGTCCTGGCCCCGGGGACTTCAACAGGAGGATGCATTTGGCTTTGGTTTTCTGCTTTTTGTCCCATGGCCGGGGTTACCTGTGCGGATGTCCGGGTGCGGAGCAGAGCAGTGCGCTGGCGAGGGGAAACAGCGAAAACCAACCCCGTGGTATTCCCTTCCCGGGAGACCAGCCGGGGCTTTGCTGTAAAGGTGAGCGGCAGAACATCCCTTGAAATGGCAGCAGCTTGCAGGCAGTGATGGGCTTGGAAACAAACCAACTGTGACAGGAGGATCCTCGCTGTTCCCCAGGCTGCGGCTGAGCCTTCCAAGAGAGGGAGAAGGGGCTGGGGACAGGCCCTGCCCTGATGCCACGGGTGAGAGCCCAGCATAGCCCCTGATCCCCTCTCCAAGCCCTGCTCTGCCGGCAGCCAGAGAGCTCAAAGGCTTGCACAGCCAAAATCCACTCCGGAGCCGCTCTCCAGCACTGCCCTCAGTTCTTATTTGCTTTATCAGTTTCAAGCTAACATCTATTGTAATTACCCCTGGGCTGAAGCACCAGGGTGGCATTTGCCCCCAGGACTGGTGAAGGATGCTGCAGCGGGGCTGGTCCACGGGCGCTGTCCTTGTGAGCAACCTGGAGCTGGGTGCATTGAAGCATCTCGCCCCAGACCCAAACCAGTCTGTTGGGTTCCTCACCCAGAACTCGCTTCGTGACAACATTGCCCAAATATTTCCTTATTAAAGCTCTCTGTGCTTGGCAGGTGGATGTGCTCACACAAAACTGGGCTGGAGGAGCCTCTCCCACCCACTGCACCTTCAGGTAGTTCCTGCAATAGAAAATGGTGCCGAGCTCCTGTGGGCACACCAAGGCAAACGCCGCAGAGAGGTTACACATCAAATGCTTTCAGACTGAAAGCTCCAGCCTCTGCTGGAGCAGGGATGCAGGGCAGGGATCGGGAGCAGCGGCGATGGGCAGGGGCTGAGGGGCAACGAGCTCGGCAAAGAGCCTGGGTTTTTGTTAGAAAACATCTGTCTGCAGAGGAGGGAAAGGAACGAGGACATCAGGCACCCGCTGTGAGGGATGTGGGACATGCAGAAAGCCCAGCGTGGCAGCAGGCACGGCCTGGAGGGAGGCCAGAGCTCAGCAATGGGACCTGGAGAGGTTCTGAAGCAGCAGAGCCCAGACCTTCACAGCAGAACTGGATTTCAAAGCGCCTTTTTAGCTCGAACTAAGAGAGAGCTGCCTTTCATAACCAGGAGAAGAAATGAGCTCCGTTTGAAGAGCAGTGACTTTTGGGTACTTGGATGATGCTGAAGCTCTTGGCTGAGGCACAGACTGCAAGAAAATTGGCCATAAAAATATATGAGGAGCGATCTGGTTCTGGAGCAGCTCCAGGGACAGGGAAGGGGGGACCCGGCAGCTTTTGGGGTGCCACTCAGTTTGGGAAAGGGCTGAGCATGCCCAGGATGGGCAGCACCAACTCCCATAGGATCTCCTTGGTCACCGGTGGCCCTGCAGCAAATGCAAGCCGGTGCCGCCAGCACAGCTCCCGTTGGCCTTTGCTTCTGTCCCCCCATTGCACATTGTGGTGCTGAACCCTTAAACAAGAGAAGTAAACAGGGAGCAGAGCCCTCCCCAGAGCAGCAGCAGCAGCAGCAGGGCAGGACCAGCGCCCTGCAGCAGGATGTGACCATGAACTGCAGCTGGCCAGACTGGTCCCTTTTCATGACCCAAGCAGAGCCATGGGGATTAATGAGGCAGCCCAGGGGCCAAGCCAAGCCGGGTTTTAAGTTCTTTGGTGCTTGTAATAACTCAGGTGAGTCCCTTTGTTCTCGTGAGCTGCAATTGCTCTTTGGCCAGGCAGTGCCCCCGAACCCAGCAGCCAAACAGCCCTGTCCAAACATACCTGGAGCGGGCAGCGCGGCCGAGGCAGCTCAGCCGCCTCCTGGCTCCAGGCACGGCTGTGGCTCTTCCCCAGTCCCCCGGTGCTGCCCCGTGCCCGGTGCCACACCAGGGGCTCAGTGGGGCAGGACGTGGCAGGCACAGCCCTGGGCTGTGTGCTCACGCCGCTCTCCGCACGGTTCCCTGATGGATTGCTCTTCACTGCCAGGATCAAAGCCTTGGTTAGCTCTTTCTCCTGCTCGCCCCACTCCCCTTCCCCCCGGCAGCGGGAGGCAGAAGGATGCGTCAGCTCAAAGCTGAGTCTAAAGAGGCTTATGCTGACTATTTACCTTTGCAAGGGTCTATTTTTGGCTGCTCAGCTGCAGCTAACGCAATGAACAGGGCAGCGGCTGAGCAGAGAAGCCACATGAGGGTCATTGTTCCCAGGATTCACTTTACTCCTTTGTCAGGACCAGAAGCTTTGATTCTTTTCTATTCCTTGTGTCCACTCCAAAGAGTCACAAAGGAGAAGGGGATCCTGGGGACAGGCCAAAAGAAACCTGCTGTCCTGTCCAACATTTGACTTGTTGCCTTTCCTTTATAGCAGAGGAATTCCAAGGTTGCTGGTCCCAGTGGCACACTGGCCCCAGTGATGTGGTCCCACACAGCCGAGCATCACTTCAAACAGAAACCCCAACTTTTTCCATGTGCTGGAAAACTGCAGTGCAGAGTTTTTAACTAAGCAAATCCTGAGCGATTTCCACAGTGCTGAGTGTCATTTTAATAGTGGAAAAACAGTGCTCAACATTATCTCCTTCATCTCTTCGCATTGTCTCTGACTGGCTGAGAACAATGGCTGCAGCAAAACCAGCTCCAGATCCCCTGGTCAGTGTTTGTTGGTGTGCCCCAGCCCGCTGCAAGAGCCCGGTGAGCACAGGTAGGGTCTGCCCACACCAGCCTCACCTTGTGCAGCCCTCCCAGGGAGGCATCCATCAGCTTTGGCAATGGCCAATGAGCCACAGCAGCGCGGCGGCCTCTTGGTGATGTCCATCTGGCACGAGGAGGCACGGTGACAGCCAGTGGTACCTGGGTCCTGCTGTCCCCATGGGGAGCTGGTGCCTGCCTGCTGGTACCACGTTGCTCCATGGGAAGATGCTTCTGGTGCTTTCTGACTTGTGGTTTTTCTGACCTTAATTCAGCCTCCACCACTTAAGAGCTTGAATCGCGATGAATGCATTGAGGCACACAGCCCTGGGCTGGAAGGGCTTGGAGCACCCTGCTCCAGTGGAAGGTGTCCCTGCCCGTGGCAGGGGTTGGAGCTGGAGGAGCTTTAAGGTCCCTTCCAACCCAAACCAGGCTGGGATTCTATGAAATCAGCAGAGCCTGGGGAGTGCAGCACAGCCCCAGCACCCAACACATCTTGTACAGCTGCGAAAGGAACCACTCAAGCAGCATCCAAGCAAGGGCTGTCCTCCAGCTATTAGGTACAGAGCAGCCTGCACAGCAATGCCTCACACAGACCTTTATTTTCCTATGATGGAACATCATAAAACTGAAAGAACCCCACTTTGCAGCAAAGCAGCCACCAGCCCTTATTTGAAGTGTCACCTCCTACAACCCCAGCACATCCTGCAGCCTCGGCACCTCTCGAAGCTGGGCTGTTCTGGATGTGTGCCACGCTGCAGCAGGTTTCACCACTGCTCTCCTCAAAGGGAAGGTTTTCAGCCTCTGAATTAAAGGCACACAAATTGGAAGCCAAACCATCTTGCCACACAACAGCCTGTCTTTGGCACGTGCCTGCACCGGGTCAAGTCATCTTTCCCTTACGAACACAGCATGCTCTTGGTTTCACAGAAAGCATCCCAGTTGCCAGCCTCTTTTGGGAGGGCACAAGGCAACCAGGAAAGGCTGCAAGGCCTCATACACCATGCGGAGGGAGGCAGCAAACCGGCACAGTCCCCTCTCACCCCATCTCCTTTTCATTCTTGCAAGGAGACTGTCTCCCTGGCTCCGTTTGGCACAAGCGCTGGCTCAGGACACACCTTCGGATGTCACTGATTTTGGGCAGGACGTTTGGCACCATGGCTGTGCTCAAGGCCCCAGCTCCACTTACAGAAGATGAGAGGAGAAACGTACTGTCCTTTCAGAAACACTCAGGGAAACCTTTACCAGAGACAGAGCTCAGCAAAAACAAACCAAGTTTCATTTTCACTTTGGGGAGGGGAAGCGGGTGCGTAAGTGGCACCAAGTGAGGAGCCCAAAGGCCACTTGGAGTGTATGTGCTGCAGCCGATGGCAGGGACAGGTAAGGACAGTAAATACTCGGTAATCAGGAAGAGCCAAAGGAAACACAATGGGAAACAACAGACTTCCATAAGGGAGTGTTGAAAGTCTGTAGTTGTCTGCATAAAGAAACAGCTTTGCTGTAATGTCATGAAGAACTAAACTCTGAAAGGAGTCCATGAAAACCCTGACTACAGAAAAGCAGTGCTGCAAGACATGTGGCTGTACATGTCCTGTACAAATGGGAGATAAAACAATCATGCCATATAGAACAACAAAAAGGCAAGAGACAAGACCTTTAGGTGACCAGCTCTTCCCTGCCAACAAAGCAGACACCTTCCCTGCAACCCCAATAGTCTGCAGGTTTATTTTTGGCAGATTATAACTAAAATGGTCTTTATGGCTTTTTGAGAGAAGCCACAAAGCTGCACGTTTTGGTTGAAGCAGAGCACGTGCATGTGGTGTGCTCTGGACGAAGGGACGTTGCAGAGGCTGGCCTTGCCGCCGTGCTGCTCCTTCCGCCTGACCCACAAACACTGCTGGTTGCACTTGGCTCTCGTTAGTGTTCTCATTTCTCATCAGCAAGTAGCAAAGTCCTGGTTATGAACCAGTCCAGTCCCAGAGGGAGAATAAAAACTCCTCCATAAGACCTAGAAAAGCATGTTTCTAACAAAATCAAATCCAACCACGTGCAAACACTGTTCCTGGTTTGATGCATCGTGTTCAGGTTCCAGCGCCAGGGTACTGGAATTTGCTTCTCCTATAGAGGGATTTAATTCCTTTTCCATTCTCCACCTTTCAGTGTTCTCAGGAGTCTTGACAAGACACCCCTCCATTTTTGTCTTCGACATTTATTCCTATGCACATCCTTCCTGCCCTTCCCTCTTCCTCTGCACACCCTGTTCCTCACAGCTATTTTCGGAAAGCAAAGACATCCCGTGTTTTCAAGCCTCTCTTGCCTTCACTTCCTGCTTTGGGAGAAGACACTTCCACCAGTCCCCCATACGGGCAGCTCTCAGACTCGGGGTGGTGGCCTGAGCACTCCACAGCAGGGATGAAGCCACTGTCCCACATTCCTGTCCCACACAGCTTGCACAGGTCATGCAAACTGCAGGGGATGCGGGGCAGCAGGTGGAACTGGTAGAGCAGACTCCTCGCCTAGAAGGGAGAGACAAAGTCAGTCCTCACCAGGTATGAAGGACAGCACAGGTACCTGTGGCCTCGCATCCCATCCTCCTGTTTCGCTGCCTGAGAAGACTCAAAGCTTCAGGAAAGGCGCATCCCTCCCAAACACAAACCTGAAGGTCACTGGGACACTGCCATGTCACTGCAGCAGCACATCCCATGGCCTGTGGTCACTTCCAGCCCGAGATGACTGGGGACCACGGCACAAAGATGAGCAGCTCTCTCTGCTGTTTCCCTCAGCACATGCAAGGGTCATCCCAACCATCCTGTTACCACCCAAGCACTCCAGAACTACCTCTTATTTCTCCAATCTTGTTTTCCAGCAAACAGCAGCATCCTGCCCTCCCAGGCTGCAGACAAGCAGGGGAGACCAGAGACGAGAAAGATGTAGCATCAGTCCCTGACTTTCTCAGTGCTCTGACTCATCTCTTGGACCCGAGACTCAGCCCCCATCAGCACACAGACATTTACCTTCCTGAGTACAAGTTCTCCATTCATGTGCATAGCCAGGTTGCTGAAATGCAGCAGCATCTGGTCAGTGGCCAGCTGTTGCTCAATCACATCGTCCCCATAAATCACCACAATGGCCACACAGATAAAGAGGTGGAAATAGTCTGTCTGCAATGAGAAACCAGGGGCTGGAGTACAGCAGGTGGAGGCAGACTCTGGCTTAACCTCCCCACCATGCTCCACAAGCATGTCCTGAGTGACATTTTCTGCTCCTTCAGTTTTGCCTGCTGGTACAGAGAACATGAGTTATTGGTGAACTCTGAACCAGAGCTGAGTCAAAGTCTCTCCCCCTTCCAGCATAGCAGCAAGGTTTACACCACGGCTTTCGAAGCAGAGTAATGATTTTGGGGAAGGCATTTTCCAGCTGTGCAAGAGAAGTCTGAACTTCAGAAGTGAATGTGGAGAAAACAAACCAAAAGCCACCTCCTTTTGAAGCCCAGAATCCTGAAGTAGGAGAGGCAGAGCTCCATCCTCCTGCTGCACACATAAACCTCTTTGGTGGTTACAGACCCTCTGTAGCACCTACTTAGTTTGGATACTCTGCTACTAAGAGCCTTTACGGAAATGTGCAGTGCTCGCTGAGCTGGTGAGGGCTCAGCACAGGCCCTGCTGCTGCCCGTGTGCGCTGTGCCCATCACCAGGTATCTTACCTGGTAGTGAGCCCAGCACGCTTCCCACATGCGCAGCGCCTCTGCATCTGCAAATTCCCGTTTGAAGCAGAGGAGGATCCAGCGGTGACAGAAAAGCATCTGCAGCCCATCCTCTCCCAAGGCAGAAAGGTGCTGGTAGAAGCGCGGGTGCATGAGGCGCAGCAGCTCTCGCAGGTACATCTGCAACAGATGCTCTGAGCTGAGCCCCTGCACAGGGACCTGCACCCTCCGGCACCATCCCATGGAGCCCCGCTCTGTGTGTCAGCCCTGGGCTCCCGCAGGGCTGGCCACGGGCCTCACAGCCTGTGCTTACAGCACAGCTGGCAGCATTATTGGATCTATCATTAAAGGCCAGAGCTTGCAGGGCACAGCAGCTATTTCACAAGGAAAGATGGAGGGTGAAAAGAAAACCCCCTGACAGCCACATTGTGCAAAGAAAGAAGGGAAGAGATTCAGGCTGAGGAAAGCAGCTAAAAAACAGAGAAAAGAAAGAGCACAGTTATCTGTGGCAGTATTTCATTTCAATAGGGGCTGAGCAATATGGAAGTGATTTTGGAAAGCCTGACTACACAGGCCCACTACAGTGCACAAATCTGTGCACTAACTAACTGCTCCGCACCAGCAGCCTCCCAGGGGGGTTCCACCACAAATTTACCACTTTAAATTGGTGCCATCATGACCCAGGCAGGATTGTTCAGATTTAGAATGGCTTTTTCAGGATTTTAACCAGAAAACAATTGACATTCATGTTAGAATCTAAAAAGTTGCTATTTTTTAACCAGATCACCTTATTTCAAGGAGCTCTTTCAGACATATTGGACTTTTCTTTAGGACATAATTAAAAAAAAATCTATTAAAAATGTTAAAACCTCCAAAAAACCCCAAACAAAACCAACCCCACCGAGGAGGGGGCTGCAGCTCAATCAGTTCCTCTGCCTCATTCACACCAAATGCCGCAGAATCAGGACAAAACTGAACTTGTGAGACTCCACTGCCTGAAGGAAGTACAAAGAAAAAGCAAGCAGCATCCTGAGCACTTCTGATTGTAAAAGATTCCTTGAATCAGCAGCCTTTAGCACAGCCAAGGTAACCTCTCAGACAGTTTATTGGCTATAACTGCCTCAGGAGTGCCCTGATCACCCAGGATCAATTTTATTCATCAGGTATTTTGTGCTTTGGAGTGTGATTTGGCATGCTGGAACCCAAGAGGCCAGGCAGCTGCTGTATGGCATCCTTCTAACTTGACTGGGGAGAGGAGAAGCTAAAGACAGGGCTGGAGGGATCTCAGCTTTCAGCCTCACCAGCTGCTTCTCCATGTCCTCATCCCGGGGTGAGCTGATGAAGATTGTGTTCTGCATCAGTCCTACAAAGCACCAGAAAGTATCCGACTCATCTAGAACCTCTGCCAGGAGTGGGGCAACGAGGTCAGACATCCCCTGGGAGTAGCCAATTGTTGGGTTAAATACTGCATAGTTCAGCAAGATCCTCCTGGAGAAGAGATGCAAAGGGAGAGGTGAGACACGAGAGCACAGGGCCCCTTCCCTTCTACCCCAGCTGCTATCACACAGGCTGAGACAGGCAAGGTGCGAAAGAGCAACAGATCACTCCTGCCATCTGAAACATTAACCTCCAGTTGCACCTGGAGGCTTGTGAACTTCTGAGCAGCTCTGCAGCATGCTGCATCCCACAGAACTGCATTCCCTAAAGGACTGCATCTAGAAGCATGCACTAACTAGCAAAGGTACACTAATACTACACCTAACTCTCCTTTTTTTAGGATTACAACATTTTGCATTAATCCAAAGGACCTCCTGGATGGACATGAAGAGCTCTGGACAGTACACAGCAGCACAAGGCAACTGATCCAAACAGGACTCTAGTGTCCTGATTTCCAGCCCAAAGGGAGCAGTGCAGTAGGAACAAGCAACACAGAACATCTCAGGTACAAGGACACACAACCCTGCTTTAACACATAAACACTGCTGCAAACATCAGCACAGTGAAATAAATGCCAGGAGAAAGCTTTGCATACACAGACACCAAAAAAAGAAGAAAAGTAGAATGGAAGAGGACAGAAATGAAAGACCCAAGAGAAAGGAAAGATGGTACCTACACACCTATGAGGCTCCAAGCCATACTGCCAGATGAATTCCAGCTGTTTTGTAGGCACACATTTACAAGTGACATAGCCATGAAGCAGATTGTTGTGCTCATCCTCCACCTCATCAGGAGAACCACAGACCCAAGCAACTGCCCACAGCCCTGCTGCAGAATTCATGACCCTCCCATAGCCACAGGAGGTTCACATCTCTTCCATGCCTGTGTGTGCAGGGAAGCCAGGTGATGGGAGCAGGGTTATTATATCAAGAAGTACATGGCTAAAGCAGCAGTGGAAGCACTGGAGAAGAAGTCCTTGGTTTTGCACCACTTGGTACCAGTCACCACATACGTGGTGCTCTTCAGCCCTCCCAGGGCAGTGACCAGGGACAGGCTTACTGAGACTGCTATGCACTCAGCAGGACATGTTGCTTGGGACACTGGAATCAGACACCTCACCTCATAGTTTCCACATTTGGGTTGTTCTCCCCTCGAAAGAACTGGTTGCTGCGGTCGGTCCTCACCACATCTTTATCCACCGTGAACTGTACTTTACGCCAGAAGTCCTTCTGTTCCTCTGCAGTCATGGAGAGCCTGGAAATTGAGCAGCAACAGGAATACGTGGCCAAGAGAGGAATATGATTGAAACAAGGAACAAAAAGCCTTATTTTAGCTTTAGAGTGCAGGGAAAAACCATTCCTGCTCAGATTTGTCTCATCACCTGGAAAACAGACAAGCAGGTCTGTCCAGAACAGCAGTGTCTGTCCAGTGGATTACCAGAAGGAGCCTCCTGGGCTTAGGACGACACGATGGATTTTCTGTGATAAGCTCCACTTTTGAAGCAGTCGGACTCTGCTTTGCTCTGCTCCTTGTGGGTGGCACACCAGAACTGATCACTCTGTTTTGATTGTCTCCTAATCAATAACACTGCCCCTCTCCAGCTTAAATGTACCCACAACTGGGTTATAACATACAGTTCTTGCAGTAATAACTTCCTTGAATTAGATATCCTTTTTAATCTCCTACTTTTATACACAGATATATTTATAAAGAACTGTAAGTTTCCACTTCCACCTACAGAGCATGGTATTAGCTCCAGACCCTCAAGGGTTCAGCTGCCCCCAATACACCTCCTTTACCACCCCTCTCACTTCTCTACTCCAATCAGCTTCTCCTGAGGAGGAGGAGGCAGAGACTCTGTACGTCACCAGTGGTATCACTGCGACGTCAGGCCTGAGCAGAGATGAGCAGGGGAGGATGAAGCTGGTCTGTTACCTTTTCTCCTGGATCTCAAAGTATTCTTTCCTCTTCTGCAGTCTCAGTGCCTCCCTCTCTTCAGAGGTGGACTCGTAGCTGTAGTAGTGCAGCAGGAAGGGCCACACCTCCCCACGGATGGAAATATCAATTCCACCAAAGAAAATGGCCTGGAAGAAAGAGCAAAAGTTATGACTGGTACAGTTTTAACACGCCCCAAAACAGCAACAAGAAACTGTCCCCCGCCACTATGCTTTGGTGGCTTTGCAGTTCTTTCCTGACAAGTGACGCTCCTTGATTCAAGCTCCTGCAATTTGCACATGTTTAGAGGGAAAGTGCTGGCCTTCTATTCCCAGACCAGACACAAATCGGGCTCATTTCAATGTCAATAACCCCCCCTGGAGAGGCTCTATGATTAACGTGTCGTTCTCATGTCACGGCTTAATCCCCAATCTTAGAGACACTGCATTTCACTGCAAACTTCTCTCTCAGGACCTGCGCGCAGTGCTCCCCCTGCACTATTCCATACAGCAGTCTCCGTTTTTCCCTCTTTGATTTGTTCACACTGCATTTTGCAAACACGTCTGGCAAGGGACACTTCGGTTTACTCACTCCAAACAGCAGCAGAAACTGGGCAGGGAGGTTCTCTGCTATCCAGACTCATCTCCAGTCACCAGAAGACTTCCAGCCAAGCACTACACACCAGTCTTTATAGTCTTTATACTCTAATGCCCAGTTCTTGCCCCCAGCGTGGAAGCAAACTTTTGCAGCTTCCACCTGGGGACTTGCACGCCATGGCCGTAGCAAAAGGCTCAAACCAGCAGCAGGCGGCCCCTCACCTTCTGCAGCTTGTACTCCTCTTCCACCTGTCCGGATTCATTCAGGTGATGGAGCCAGGCGGACACATCAAGGCGCTTGTAGGCGTTCTCCTCTGGGTGGGTTTCCGAGGAGGGCAGCTTGGGGCGGCGGATGGAGAACTGCATACACGTCCTCTCGTCTGTGAGCTGCTGAACAGGGGCAAAGATAGCAGGACACTGGAGGCAGGAGCCAGGGGTAGCAGCAGAGTGTGAAACCCAGCAATTTTCAGAGCAGGAAAACCTTTTTGCATGGTTCCCACAGGATTAAGCACTGAGGCACCGCACTTGGGGAGGGGTTTTTAGACTCCAACCATTACAATAGCGAGAGTGATTCGAATAATTAACAATCTGAGAGCCACAAACCAGCTTTGTCCTGGAAAAAAATTGTTTCCATTCCTCCCCCAGTCTTATCCCTGACCTGAAACTGAATTAATGCTGCTTACAGCAAAACTTCACCCTGCCAGGAATGCCTGCAATAAATTACATATGATTGGCCATATACAAAGGGATTGCTGTTAGGCAAGCAGGGAACTGCACTGCCAGGCTCTCTAAGGGCACTCACGATCCCAGTGCAAGACTGCAGCTGACATTTAATTTAAAAATCAAAGGTTGTTCAATGCAAAAAGTGAGCCCATGCGACCATAATAAGAAAAGCAGCAGGGGGCTCTGTGGGAAGGATGGAAATTTAAGAATCCCTGTTTCTAATAAGCACATACAGTATCTTAAACAGATAATTAAAGAGCTCTTATCACATTTGTATGTAGATTGAACAAAATATGGCAAGATGCCTTGTCAAAACATTTCCCAAGCAGTGTGCTACGGTGCACAAAATGGATGAAAGACTCTTGACAGAATTTCAGACCCAGCCCTGCAGATCCCCCCCTTCACACGCCTGAAGCCTCGAGCTGACCTCCTGGGTCTAGCAAATACCTACCTATTCAGGTCTCTGGATTGTCTTCCCCCACATCCCGCAGGCAAAACGGGAATGGATGGAGACAAGCAAGAACAAGAGAGACAGCTCCAGCTCCATCCTAAACAACATGCAATGAATTGTATCTTCCTGCCTGACTTGGTGACATGAACTCATTGCTCCACTTCTCCAACACACTTCCCTGGCTTAAAAACCTGTGAAACACCTGCTGGAAGCCCTCTGTGCCATTAACCTTGCTCAGTACCTGGTCCTTAAGGTGGGTCTCTGTGCAGTACTTCCATTGCTGAAACACCTCGGACAGCTTATCCAGGCCACCATGGTGAAAATGGAAGATCTTGTACTGGCTCTCCCTGCTCGCAACAACCAGTTGTCCACAGGTACATGCCTCATCGCTGTGGGAGGAAACAATGGGGAAAGCAGCCTGCATTTATTGCCCAGGACAGTGAGGGGCCTGGTGGGAAGAGGAGCATCAGATGAGAGGGAGTGGAAAGCAAATTACAAGGAAGTGTAGCCCCAGGTTGTCCCTTAAAGCAGGGCACAGAGGTAATCAGAAACTCTGGGACCTGATGAACCTTATGGATCCCTTCCAACTTGAGATATTCTATGATTGCATGACATTGGCAGAGTGCCTATTTTCCCCACGAAGCTCCACTCCTGGTAACAGCACTCTTCTACCATTATCTGAAACACTTTGGGTAAGACAGGCAAGAGCAACCTTTACCTTACTCGGCAAAAGAACCCTTTAGGCCCTACAACTGTCATTCAAAGGCTCTCCCCCGGAAGGCTGACACCTGCTTTCCTGGAGACAACCAGGAACAGTCTTCCAAGGAGGATGGCAGAAGCCATCTGCCCCCAGAGCCCAGCACGCACTGATCAAGAGCACACACAACTGTCACATTCAGGAGCACATCATTACCTGAAGAAGAGGCGAAGGGATCTCATTTGTCCCAGGTCCACTCTGAAGACACCACAGACCTGCTCGAGAGCAAATACTTTCTGCTGTTCATCCCACCTGGTGCTCTGTGTTTGCCCATTACTGTCCTGGAACTGGGCACTGGTGTCGAGGCTAGAGGCAGAGCTGGTGGAGCAGGTCAAGTGATTGTCACAAGTGTCCCTGCAGACAAGAGAAACCCCACAAGACATCAGCCAAGAGGAATACAGTTACATGCAATAACCACAGATGCTCCACGTTAGAGATCTTTTGTCAGAGCTCTGGAACTTGAATTCAGTGCAGGTCTATGGAGTCAGTAACTGACAGCCCACATAAGAGATGATATTATTTTAATGTAAATCAGTTCCCTACCATCCCTAAAAATGATCCTAATTTTGGTCTGTACTTAAATTGCACACAGACCTGGGGGGAGCCAAAACCAAACTGACTTAGGAGGCAAAATGAAGCAGTCCAGCATGGGAAGAGCCGGGCTCCTCCAAGGAACAGCCCGTCCCTGCTCCTTGGCACAGCACAAGGACCAGTTTGGGGAGCCAGTACAGCGGCACTTGCCTGCTTTCCAGCCACACCATGGAGCCCTGAGCTGCAGGATCCCTTCAAAGTGACCCCACAAACCTGGAATCACGAGGATGAACTTCAGGCAAATGGTTTCCATTGCAAAGGGGAAACTTTGGAGAGTTAAGGAGTGGGAAATTACACATGAGCTCTTTAGCTACCACAGAGGAAGTGAAGCCAACTGCTCGCAACACGCTAGGAGCTCACTGCACCCCAGATATTCATCCTTAAGAGTAAAAGGAGTTTAAATTTAAAGCCCCACAAACCCACCACCAACCCTGATCCCAAAAGAAAAATATCACGGCTTCGAGAATTAAGTGAATCTGAAACTGTGACCCCTTCATTCTTAAAAAGGCCAATACATGTGAACAATCTCAGTGCAAGCTCTGAATGGGCTCTGCTGTGAAATCAGGGTTTGCAAAACAAGGCAAGTAGCAGGTATAAAGACAGCCCCCTGCAATGCCACTTTATGCAATGTTTTCTAATCCGCTTATCTAACAATGTAGGCACTGAACGCTGAAAATCACACACTCAGCATGCACCGGCAGCACACCACATCAGTATGCTTTCCAAGCCTGGCTACAGTGCCTCTTCCACAGGGACGAGCCTCATTTGCAGCATCCACCCATGGTTCAGGTCACTGCATTCCAATGGGCAGGTCTCCGGACATCCCAGTTAGTTGCGGGTTAAATTTTTATCCATGCCCCTGTGTGCTGCCCTGTTCAAATGTGTGACTCAAAACCTCAGTGCCCACACGCAGGGGAAATAAATCCCCAGGCCCCCTCCTCTAGTTCTGCAGCATTATGCAGATGAAACCAAGCCTGGGTTACTCTCAGCTAAAAGAGCAGCTTCACGACTCTGCTCATAAAGTTTTGCTGCTCCAGGTTGCTGAAAGAAAGCATCAAAGCAAAACTTGCATTCAAGCCATTCAGAGGGTGAGGTGGGGCATGGCCATCTCTCCATGTGAGCAGGGTCACACAACACACCCAAAATCACTCAGTGAGGACTGATAGTGGTTTTTCTAGGTTGGACACTGGGATACTTCCAGTCTCAAGCGTGGCTACACACCATCACCTGGGAATTTTTCCATTCAAACTGTACCAGCCTTTGTGCAAATCCTGGACTCACAGATCCACAGAACCAGGTTGGAAGGGACTCCAACCTTGAATCTGGTCCAGCCTTTCTAGGCCAATCAAGCATTACTTTCTGATAAAGCTGCAAAACACACTCTCCAAAACATTCAGTATCTCACATTAATGCCAAAGTAACAGGGGTCCTGGTACGAGACGCTTGTGCTGGGCTGCTTGCTATAAGCAGCTGGTATTTATGGAGCAACGCTTCACAACAGCCACAGCTGGCTCCACAGGATTTTCCTGGAAGAGGTGACTCAAACCAGCTCAAAGACTAAGCAGAGGCAACACATTTTCTAAAGCTCTTGCAAAGATGAACTGGTCAGGATGACAAAGGGCTGGAAGACAGGTCGGCTCCGAGGATTATTGTCCTGTGGTTCCCTCACCCCAGAGGCCAACCTGCCTGCTCTTCAAGAGCATCATCCGGAACAACCAGCAGCAGAGAGATGACTGCCAAGAAACAAGAGCTCCCGTACAGCTGGGCTGGCTCGCTCTGATCCCAGGAATTGTGTAGCTGCTGGTGCCAGCTGCAGCTCCTCCTGCTACACAACCAAAATCTGCTCCAGGTACAAGCAGCACCCCAGGAACGTGGGGGCTGGAGCACCCAGCCACAAGTGTGCAGTGTGGTATATCCTGGAAATGCTTCTTCCAGACAAGTGTTTGCAGCTCACATTCAGCCACTGGTTACAAGCTTGCACATGATCCCAGCACACAGGGAGGTGATGCGAGGCGACATGTGTAAGTGGATTTACCCTTTCTGGACAGCAGAAAGCCAGCAAGTGCAAGCATAGAGCCTCGGAGTGTGCAGCCCAGGCAATTCCAGTGCTTTCAGTGATGTAGAAGCTGAAATCTGAAAGAGACATCTGTGCACCCTGTGCCCTTTGAGAGGCCAATGCATTCACACACACTGCCGACGAAGAGAGTCCGATCCCATGCGCTGGTGCAGACTGCTGAAGTGAACGAAAGGCCTCACTGTTTAAAATTGCTTTTCCCTGTATGTATTGATGGGGAAAAAAATAAAGAAAATCATCTGCTGGGCTTCTGTTTCAAATCATTTTAATATTGAGAGCATTCTGTAAGTAAGCAAGAATAAATAGTGTGATCAATGCTAATAGTGTGGATCAGGGAACTCTTTTAAGCAGGCACACAAGATACATGGATGGAAGGGAAGAATTCACTGTTTGTCAGACTATTCTACCTGTCAGCTGAGGAATTCCTATCAGAGCGCCCTGCAAAAGCAGGGAGCTGGCACTGCAAGGAAAATAGCTGGAGGAACATTCCAGAGAGATTTGGGCGGTAGGACCCAGGAAAAACAGAGCACCAGTCAGGATAGAGCACGCTCACAGGCCAAGAGAACAAGTGCAGTGGTCCTTGGGAATAAAAGGGGCAGAGGAAAAAACCAAGGAGGATTAACAAAACCTGATCTTAAAGGTCTTTTCCAACTTCAATGATTCTGTGATTCTATGATTCCACTCAAGCCTCTGCCCCTCATCCAAGTCCCATTACTCTTTTGTCTCAAAATACATCTCATTCTTGCTGGTGAGCAAGACCACTCAGCAATCAACTACAGCCATCAACCATATCTGCATCCCTCCAGCTTCTGTACCCCCTGCAAAAGCAAGTGCTTGTGTCAAGACTCACTGTCCTCCCACCACATGCTGATCCGAGGGGTCAGCCACTCTGCAAGGGAGACCTCTGATGTCCAGCAATGGACCCAAGTTACTGTTTGGTCAAAGCATTTGCACACACCTAGAGCACACAGAGAGACAAACCCCATTATTATGCGTGCTACAGAACCAGGGCAGAGACCTGCACCGACTGCATGGCAAGACTATTTCAGCAACACAGATCTAATAACTCATTTTACAACATGGTGTGACAAAAGTAATTATAAGAGGGAAAGGGGCTGAAAATTACAGCTGTGATGCGGCAGTTACCTAAGATGTCAGTGTGCACCACCCAAATCCCAGAGAGCCTCTTGCAAGAGCCAAACCCTCCTCCTTGGCTCTCCACCACCATGGTATCAAAGCACACCTTCACTAATAACAGCTCTCCTTACAGCCTGAGCTGCTCCTGCATGCTGGCTGCTGAAGCATCATTTACAGACAATAAGTATCAACATAATGTATGAGCATCCATGTAATGGGAATTACATGCCCCTTTTCCTCCCCAGGGGTTAGCATTTCTCTGTTTCTCCACTATTCCCCACAGGCACTGACCTTCCAGGTCCCTCTTCTTTCCAGCAAAGCGAAATAGCTCGTGGCTGCACCAGCTGCCTGAAACCTCTAAGACAGGTACCTTCAAAGGAATAATCCACTGATAAAAGTTCAAAGCTATCCTGAAATGCCCAAAAAATCAGCGCAGTGACTGTACAAAGCCAGGGAATATGGGGAAGCTGGAACCCATATCTATTGCTCTGATAGAACAGGGCCCTTGACAATATACATGTATTATGAACTGTGAAACATGCTGGGTGAAGAACTGTGTTAAATTCACCCTCTGGCTGGAAATATTTGGAACCTGAAGTTTAAATGCTGAAGAGCCCAAAGAGAACCCATCTCCACTGACAGCAGTGAATAGGGAAAAAGGTGCTGGATAATCTGGACAGAAGCCTGACCAGCATCTCTGAAATGGAATGGCAAGCAGCCCCACGTGGAAGCGTGTCTGTATGTCTGCAAACACATGGAAACACATCCAACGGCTCTTCCTATTTGTGGGGGAAACCTGGGAAAAACTGCCCAGGACGTCACAGTACAAAGTACACGAACGTCAACGTGGGCTTTCCAGAAGCTCATTCCACAGCTTCCCATTGATCTGTTTGCTTTCAAAACATAAATTTCCTCACGTTGAACTGCACTAAACGCTATTTAGTAGCTAATTAACTTTCTGTGCTGAAAACCTCCTGTAATTGCACTTCTTTCACCTTTTTTAGCCTGCGTCCTCCAGGGAACCCAAGCTGTCCTACGGCATTTGCTCTGCTCATTTCTATCTCAGAGGCACAAGTTCCTTCCCAACACCAGACTGCCAATCATGGCTCCAGAGGTCATTGGAGACCAAATTAAGAGCACTCTGCCTCTGACAAACTTGCTTTGCTTAGCTCACCGTAAAGGGAAAATAAAAGGTTATGAAAAATAATTGTATCCTTTCATGCTGGGCACGAGGAAGCAGATTCAGCAGCGCTTCTAGAAGTCAGCGCATTGTTGTTAGTCACCCTCATATTGTTAATGTCATTAATGCTATTCAAAGAACACACTGGTTACATCTTAAAGACATTGGAATCCCTCCCCCCCGTGAGCAAAGGCGCAGAAGGTGGTTTGTGGTTACCACCTCGCCGGCACACGCTGTGGGGCTGGCAGCAACTCCTACATCCCCCTCTGACCTTGGGCTGTAACAGCAAGTTCATGATCAGGGACAGGGCTTTGAATCAGCATCAACTCTGCGATCGTGAGCCTGGGAAGCAAAACACTTTAACAGGACAAAGCGAGGGACTCAAGGAAAGCCGATTATCAGCACCTTCCGATGGGCGGCATCCATCTGTCCTTGGGAAATAAAGATCAAAACAATTTGTTATGCTTTACATGGCTATTGCAATCCACACTCACAGCACCCTGCCTGCCTTCCCAGGGCGCACACCCCACCCCCAGTGCAGGCAGGACCCCCGTGTCCACCTCTATGGCAGTTCATCATCCCAAAGCTTAGGGGACAAAAGGCAACCTGTGCGGTGCCCGGGGTGAGCCACCTCCCCAGCTGGGTGCTGCCTCCCTGCCCACTGCTGAGCAAGAAGCCTCCCTACACTGCGGGTTTGTTGCTCCTAACTCCTTCCTCCAGGTCCACGTGGCTAAAGGGAAGCCAAGAGATTTTAGCCAGCAAGAGGGGGGCATTATGAAAAGCAGCCCCACTTATCTCCAAAGGGCCCCCCCAGCTGCTGTGTGATAAACCAGAGGAAAACAAAATAAACCAGTACTTCTTGAGTTAATTATTTTGACTGTAAATGGGAAGGAAAAAAAAGAGCCATCATCAGAAGTTTGCATTGAATTAATGTGTGCTTTCCACTTTTACCCAAAGTCAGAAATGTGATTCACACCTTCAGCTAAAAGACACTCCATGTGCTTTCCGCAGGTGAGAGTGCAGGCAGGTGGAGGCTCCCCAAGGAAAACTCAGGAGAGGCTTTTCCCTGTGTCTTCTTCTTGCACTGAGGTAGCAGGGGCAGAATTAGCAGCTTGATGCTCATGACTACAACACACATTTGGCTCCTGAGCAGCCCAACACAACAAATCACTCAGAGCCGAGCGTATGCTGCTCCAGGATGCAAATGTTACCTTCGTTTTAAGGAAGGAAAACATTCCCATAGCTGAACGGAGGGTTTCCACAGCCCGGACAGGGAAGGGGCAGCTCCTGCCTGCCTGCAGCTCATTCATTAATCAATCGAGAGGCAACACTTGAAAACCCCGGCTCCTTAGATAGAAAAAGTGATTTCTCAGCAAAGTCCCCCAAAGCATGTTTCCTCTTCAGCCCATTCCAGCCTGGCAGAGGGGACCTTTCTTACCAGTGTTTGACTTGGAAAATCAAGGGATGATTTTGCTTTTTCTCTTTCAGTTCTTTCCATGCAAAAGTAAACCCCTACACTAATTATGCTAATTCCAACCGAGCCTCAAGCCGGGCCGCGGGAAGCCCTCGGTGTTACCTTTGTTCCTGGATTCCGGGATCGAAGCACTGAACCGGTGGTTTCGGGGGGGACTTTTGCTGCGAGGCGCGGTGAACCCCTCCCCGGCGCTGACCCAGCGCCAGCGCCAGCACCACCCAGGGAGGGTTTCACTGTCGCCACCACACAATGCGGATTTCCCAAGGGAAGAGCTTTCTTCAAGTAGCAGAAGAGGGAGAGGAAAAAGGCGAGCTGACTGAGAGCATGTTTCAGAGTTATTGTAAATGCTTAATGCTGTTATAATTGCCAGGACCGAGCCAAGATGACAAAGGCTATGCAGATTTATTTGCATATACTGTTGTACTTTAGAGGGGACATGCTCTTTGTTGTGATCCAGTTAACACAATTCTTCCCTCACAAAGCTGTGGATAGCTGCCAGCACCATTTATCTCCACTCTCAATTAGGATTTCTGGGCGTTGCGATCATAGAAATAAGGAACAGAAGAAATGCAAGAATATCCTGGGAAAAGGCGTTTTATTGCCATGCCTCCCGCAGGAAACGGTCACGGTGGCAAATTCCCACTCCTGCAGCTCAGACAGCCCATGGGGGCCGCGGATCACAGAATCATTGCCTGGTTTGGGTTGGAAAAGACCTCAAAGCTCCTCCAGCTCCAACCCCTGCCATGGGCACGGACACTTTCCATAGAGCAGGGTGCTCCAAGCCCCTGTGTCCAACCTGGCCTTGAGCACTGCCAGGGATGGGGCAGCCACAGCT
>JAOEHY010037174.1:0-17021 GCA_025447955.1 Psilopsiagon aurifrons
GGCAGGGAGGGCAGAGTTGCAGGAGGCTCTGCTCCCATCTGAGCTCTTCCCACATCTGCACTTGGGGGTCCCGGGGGTGTTTGCTGGCGGCCGTGGGAGAGTTCCTGGAGCATGTGCTGCTGCTGCTATCCTGACAGACAACAGCAGCACGTGCTTCTGGCTCGGCATCCCTGCGCTCCCTGGCCTGTTACCCAAATACCAGCTGCTACCCAAGGGTTTGTGCCCCCCGTGAGCATGGGGAAAGCAGGAGAAAGGCCTCTGAGCTGAGGGGGGAGGCAGAAGCCAGGCGCCCGTGTGTGTCCTCTCTGCTGCTTCAGCATGTCAGCACAGGGAGGAGGAGGTCACCCAGAGATCATGTTTGGGTTGCTGTAAGCCTTTGTGCACAGGATGGTCCCTGAGCAGGGAATGAGGAGAGAAGGGGGAGCAGCCCCCAAAGGCATCGGGAGGTCTCTTGATGTGCTACCTTGTGAGCCCAAACATTCCTCCCAAAAGAAGGGCTGTTGCCATCTGTAAGGTCTGGCTGAGAGATGTACCATGGGACTGGCCAGCTCACCCCGAGTGTGGGGATGTGGTGAGAGGTGCCAGGGCTGGGCTGAGGGATGTTCATGGGCACAGGGCTCTCCCTGCTGTGCTGCCATGGGTACCCATGGTCCATTGTCAGAAACAGTCTTGCTGCAGCCCCCATGGCAGTGGGGACACTCCATGGGCACCAAGGACCCATCAGTTGTAGGATGGCTTTTTAGCTGCCCCTCATGAGCGCTGTGGGGGAAAGACCGGCTGTGCTGGGGAGCCGGGGGCTGTTTCCTTTGGCTGGTGCCACGGCCATGGGGCAGGAGGCAGTGCTGGCAGCAGGGCACCCTGGCCACCCAGGAGCAGATGTCCTAGCGTGAACCGGCCTGCCGGGAGCGCCGGCGGCAGGAGGCAGGATGCCTGGAGTTCCCATCCTGCTTGGCCCCGTCTCAGTGGGACTCGGTGCCAAGAGCTGGGGGGATGGCTGCTGCAGCAGCCAGCAATGTCTCAGCCCAGCCTGGCTTTCCGGCTGTGCAGGGCTAGTGGCTGGCTTGCGGTGCGTCCCCCCATTCTTCCCAGATGTGGTGATGGAGGTCACAAGCACACAGGCTGGGGCTTGGTGGCTTAGGCAGCATGGCTCTCTGCCCCCCTGCCTCTCCCACAGAGGTTTAGCTCTGATGTCTGTACCGGAGAGCAGCAGGAAAGGTCCCAGGAGCTTGCTCTGACCAGGCAGGAGGCTTATGGGCAGCTCACACCAGCTCTGCCATCTCCTGGGATGGCTCTAACAGGACCATGGGCTGGGGTCAGTGCTGGGCTTTTTGTGGCAGCATCTTTGGGGTCCCACTGAGTCCTCCCCCTTGAACGCTCCCCCACAAGAGCTCAGGCAAAGGAGCAGCTTGCTCCGGGGTGTGAGGCTGTACAGGGCAGCGTGGGGTCTGCTGCCAGGGCATGGTGCCATGGCCCAGCAACTCACAGCTGCCTGTGAGTGTGGGCAGCAGCCAGCAGTGTTTTACAGCATTCCAGGGTTCACCCTCTTGCTCTTGCCCGTGCCTCAGCTCCATAGCAGCTGCCTTCACACCGTGTCCCAGAGCTGAGCCTGGGAAGATTTCGTGCTCTCCTGGGCATGCAGGATGCATTTTCCATCCTCCTGTGCCTGCCCTGAGCATCAACTCATTCCCCCCAGCATCACATTTCCCTTCAGTGAACAGGGTCCCTCAGGAAAACCTTGGCAAGGTGTCACAGAGGCTGCAGGTCCCCAGAAAATTTGGGGCATGTCTCCTACCCTCTGGGATGTGCACAGAGGGACAAATCCTGGTGTGACCTCAGTGTTCGGCAAAATCGATCCCTCTCTTATAGTCCCAGGGACAGAGTAAGTGCAGCCAGGTCAAGGGCTGGCATTCATGGCTGGTTTGGGTTTCATCAGCAGGGAAGCAGCACATCCTTTGCTGGGATGCCTGAGTACCACCGCTGCTCTCACCAGGAACAGGAGGAATCTTTATCCACCCAGGCAAGAGCTGCTCATGCCAGCACATCTCTGAACCACTCTGGATGCAGAGTGGGGGACTGGGACACGCAGCATTTCACTGGCAGACCCAGCCCCGTTTCTCAGGAGACACACAGGGAGAAGGCTTATGGTTTATTTTATGCTCTGCAGCCTGTTTAAGCCAGTGGGAGCTTCTGCACGGGCTGTGCACAGCCATGGGCGAGGGAGAGCACTGGTGCAGGCCCCCCAGCTCCTCTCACACCACATCCAGCAGCTGGCAGGGTAATAAATGAGGATTCTATATTTAGATGCAGTGTCTGGAGAGGCGTCATGGCATTGCCAGCGGGTTTTACTATTGAGCGCAGGCAGGTTTCCCTGCTCCTCCAGCTTGGTGCCACCTTTGTGGAAAAGCTCCACAAGGACCCCCAGCACCAGCTGGAAAGCACACCAAACAGAAAAACTGACACCTGCGACAGGATCTTGGCACATCTTGGCACCCGCCGAGAGATGCGTAGAGTGGAGCAGCCCGGGGAGCCTTGGAAGGAGCTGGCTTGGGGCCGGATTAGTTTGGCAAAGGCCTTATTTTGTTGTACAGAAGTTTGTGGTAAAGAAATGTGTTGCAGGGATGGAGCCATCTCTTGTGCCACCCCCCGCTGGTGTCAGCTCCCCCCCGGTACCGCTGCTGGTGCAGCCCGGTTGGCCTCTCTCTTGCTGTGCACTGGGCTAGCTGATCCCTCTCCCTTTTTCAATGTCTGGCTCTGCAGCACTTCTCCCTCTCCACAATGCCACTGGGCTCCCTGGGCTGGACACCGGCTGTAGCAGGAGCCCTGCAGCCCCACTGCAGGAGGGCAGCTTCTTCCCACTTCATCCTGCATTTCACCACAGCATCGCCTTCTAATCCGTATGGTGCCGTACCCTCTGGCAGCAGCCTGGGTGCCCTGGCTGTGCCACTGGAGATGCTGGGAGCAGCCAAGGGAGGATAGGGAACATTTCTCTACCAGAGCCAGTGCTGTTGGGGCTCTGCTGACTCAATCAGTGGCATATGAAGTTCCCTGCCATCTGTGTTGAAATTTAAGGAGAGGTTGAAGTGTTGTGCAAAGGACGAAGAGCCCTGCACAGGGCTGAGCTGCAGGGTTCCTGCTGTCTCAGAGTGTGAGAGTGATACTGGCTTGGCAACAACGAGATTTGCATAAAGGTGCCTAATGCTTGGATCTGGGATTTTTCCCCCATTTTGCAACATGTCGAAGACTGTTTGGAGCTGATGCTCTCCACCCTCGGAAGAGTTTCTTCAGGCAAAGCTAAACGCTGAGCCATTGCCATGAGGCATGTGTGGCTGAGCCAGCTGGTGACAGATGTGGTGACCAGCTCTGCTTGAGGCCGCTTTGTGGCTCACAGCACTGTGACTGTTTCTCCTGCACCCTTTCAAGGGTCGATCGCAGCAGATCATGGGGAGCAGTTTGCTTGGGTTCCTGCACCAAACCGAGGATGCGGACAGGGTGGGAGATGCCAGCATGGCTATGGTGCTGGGCAAAACTTACCCACAATGGGGCAGATGGCCCCCTCCCCACCTCTGCTGCACCCTGGGGTTTGCATGGCACAGCTCTCTACTCCCAGCCAAGTGTGATGGGTGTGAGCTGTGCATGTATAACCTCTCCTCTGATTGCCTGTGGTACACGTGTGCACCGGCGAGACCGGGACACTTGAGGACACCTCAAGGTCTGTGGCACGTGCTAACGGAGCTGGTTCATAGCTGCACTGGGGAATAAGAGCACATGGTGCTGGGGGACAGCAAGCCCCCACGCCTCCTGGGGCAGCCCAGGGACGGAGAGCCCTCTGTGCGCAGCACCCACAGCATGGGGCGGAGGCATCGCAGGAGCCTGGGCTGCTGCCCACAGGGACTGGCAGCCGTTTGGGGAGGAGAAGGAGGAGGAAGGCACCTGACTGCCAGGCAGCCGTCCAACTAGTTGAAACAGCTCCCGTTGTGGTTTGCATAACCCAGCGTGGCTCGCTGGCTCTGAGTACATGCGGCTCCTCCCGGGCGCCCGTGATGGAAACCGCGCTTGCAGAGGAGCCGGGATGGAGGGCCCAGGGATTTGCTTGCTGTGCCCGTGCTCGGAGATGCGGGGGGGCCTCCTTCCCCTCCGGCAGCGTGTGGTGCCAGCTTTACTGCGGGCTTATCCTGCACGGCGCAGGCAGGGTCCCTGCGAGGCTCCCTTGCCGGAGCCGTGTGCCCTGCATCCCTGCCACATACATCGTGCACTCCTCCAAGGTGACATTGGAGGCTCTGCCCAAGGATGTGTGGAAGCGCTGCACGAGGCAGCCCCAGACAGAAGGAGCAAAGGCAACAGAGAGAGACCAATGGCCTCTGTGGAGCAGGGTGCTGGACCTGATAAAAGCCATCTAGAGGCAGAGGTGGTGCGGGTGGTAACTGGAGCTGCTCACATGACGGGGGAGCTGCTGCCAGGAGCTGGGACCATTCAAAGTGCATGAAGGTGGCACACCAAGCAGGTGCCTTAACCCCTGCGAGCACTGTGTGGGGATTCAGGACATCTGGGACATGGCACTGCCAGGGCAGAGGTGGCTTCCTGCACGCTGGATAGGACCCTTGGCTCTGATGCTCCTGAGCTGGAGATGGATGCTGGGTCAGATCAGTTCCTGGGCACCAGTCTGTCAGATCCAGATTTCAGGTCTGGATTTCAGGCCAGCCTGCCCTGGGGTCTCTGGCTTTTTGTTGATCCCTGGATTAGCTAGGGTCAAAAATTGGGGGAAAAAAGGCTTGGGAGCAGACGAGCTCAGGGCAGGGTTGCAAGAGAGCTGGCACAGGACATGGAGTGGGTAAAAGAGTCTCATTTAAGCATAGGAAGTCATGTTTGTGGGCTTCAATCCCACAGGTTTGGGAGGAGAGGGTTTCCAGCCCCATCCCGACCCTACCTGGGTGTGATTCTGCAGTGTGCCCCACTGGAGCCTGTCAGGCTGGGGTTTTGGGGAGGGGAGAGGTGTGTTCCCTCGCAGGTGAGGATTTGGAATAGTGCAAAGCTTTGTGTATGTGGGTGATCGCCGGGGTTTGCATGTGCTGCCGAAGGAGTGTTTTGCCCTCGGAGGGGTTTTTCTATCTGGAGATCTCAGCGCAGTTTCTTTCCGGGGTGAGTCAGTAGCCTGTGGGGCGGGAGAGGGGAGCGCCCAGTCCCGATGCTGGGAAAAGCTCGGAGGAGCAGCAGGGGTGGCAGAGCTGGCTCCAGGCTGCAGCTCACACAAATGCTCCCTGCAGAGCCAAAAAGCGGGGCCAGAGCTCTCAACCCCGTGTCCCTGTCACTAGGTGTCCTTGCTGGGATTCCGGCCACTTCCCAGGACAGCGGCAGCGCTCCAGTGTGGATCCAGGCACAGCAGAGCCTTGTGACCATTGGTATAGTGCCGGGAAATCCCCGGGCCAACAGGTTGTGCTAGTGAAAGCACGGCAGCCCAGAGGTGCTGCTCTGGGATCACACCTCCACCATCACCTTGTGAGCCATGTACATAGCCCCTGGTCATGGGACCTGCTGTGATCTGCTCTCATTTCACCTTCCCGTGCCTCAGTTTCCCCTCTGTAGTAACTGGAATAGTATCAATGCCGTTGATGAGTTAATACCGGCGATTTCTTAGCACTGATGATGCTCAACTGGAAAATGCACTGCTGTTCAGTATCTCCCTTCCCCACCATTTTTCTAGGTGGTGAAGGCGTGATGCAGCCACACCAAGTCTCTGCAGTTTTGGGGTGCTGGGGGCATGCCGTGCCTGCTCAGTGGTGCTCAGGGCCCCTGCTTCCCTTTCACTGCCTTTCCAGGGAACACGGGCAGAGTTGTGCCCGAGCAGAACCAAGCAGTGACCAGGTTGGGTGGTGGTGTATCCCCTTCAGCTCCTCAAGGGGACCCTGGTGATGGGGAGCAGTGAGGTGCCAGCAGCACTGCAATGCCATGGGGTGCCAGGGCCCCAAGCAGGGCAGCCGGCAGGGGCTGGCAGAAGGGGGATGCAGCAAGAGGTGGCCAGCAGCACCTGCCTGCCTGGCAGGGAAGGGCTGGGCAGGGCTGGTGCTTCCACCCCACCAGGATATGGGCCCAGGCGTGCAAGGACAGGCCTGGTGGGAGGGTACGGACAGATCTGAGCAGTTCTGCTTTTCCACAGTGCTTTTCATCTTCGAGGCCTCGTATCTCCAGTTGAAAACTTCAGTTTGGGGCTGGGCACAGTGGAGGCTCCCCAAAGGCCCTGCAGCAGAATGGGCAGCACAGCGGGGGTCTGGCAGGAGGAAGGATCTGATGAGGGTCACAAGTGGTTGATGATGCCACTGCATCATTGGTGGTGGTGCCCTGCATGCCTGTGGCAGCAGAGTATCGGGGCTGGACCTGTTGGGAGGTCAGGCTAATGCAGGAAGATCCTCCTTGTGCCTTCTTAACCCCAGCTTGAACCTTCCCAATCTCCCACCTTGTCCTGATTAGCACTAAGAGGCTGCTTTGCTGCTGGGAACATGGGCAGCACTGAACAGTGCTGGGCACTGAACTGTCTTCCATGGTGGGAATGGCTCAGCACCTCTCTGAGCTGTGGAACAAACCATGTAGGCAGGCAGGAGACACTCTTTCCTTCCTTCCTTGCCTGCCACCTCCATGGCAAAAAGGGACAGGGAGTGCTCTTGACCAGGGACAGCCTGCTCAGACAGGGCATGATAGCATCAGGGAGGTCTGCAAAGGCACCTATGGCTCAGGAAGGTGAGGAGCATCCTGCTGATGAAGGCCACAGACCTGGCAGAGGGTTAACACCAGGCTGTGATGTCCCACAGTGAGCAGGTTCTCTCCACCGGTTCTCAGATGTGTATGTAAAGGGACAGGATTTGGGCCAGCTTTAACCTCAGCTTCCATGTCACAGCCATGGATCTGCTGAGATGGAGTGCCAGAATGCTTTGGGAATTACAGCCCCTGCTGTGCCAACCTGCTGCCTCCAGCTCGCTGCCACCCAGCAAGCCCTGTGTTTGGTGTCCCGAGCCAGGGGAAGAGTGCATTTCTGTAATAGCTCATCCCGAGTGGCCTCCCCTCTCTGTCGGTGCCCAGCCTCAAGCCAGCAACCCTGGGGCAAGGGTGAGTGGCTTTAGTGCAACCGAGACCATCCTGCTGCCACGCTTGCTCCCTGCTGCCTGCCCATGGACCCCAAAGCCTCCTGCTTCCCCACAGTGCCTGTGGCAACCCTCAGTGATTCTCAGGACCAGAGGCTGTAGCTCCCGGCAAAACCAATGGGAGCTTTCCAAGCACAACACTGCAGCAGATCCCAGGCTGTGGCCATGGATAAGGAGCATGGCTTGGGGTGGTCTCGCCTGGACAGCTCTGGAGCTGGAGTGGGAACCCAGCATGGCACAACAGTGATGACACACTCAGCAGCTTTGCTTTCCGCCTTGTGCTACTGCAGGTTCAACCTGGCTCATGGCATGGAGAGCTGGAGGGACCATTGCTCGCATCTTCCTGGCAGGGATTTGCTCTTGCGGCCAGCCGAGAAGGCTGAAGAGCTGCCAGTGCCAGGGCAGACTGTGCTATGGAGCTGCAGTGATGTGAGCTGTGACAGGAGGATGTTTGCAATATGCTCTGGACAGAAAGGGCCTCGTGGAGCCCCTTCAGCCCAAAGGCTGTCATGTGGCTGTGGCTGCCAGGACATCTGAAGAGGAAGGTCTGAAAATAATCCCCCCCTCATGTTTTCCTTTCAAAAGCAAGGAGTTGTCAGCATGGGGAATTTTTGTGACCAGCAGAGCTGGCTAATAGTCAGCTCCTCATGAGTCAGTGGTCTCAGTGCCCCGCTGGTCTTGGCCTCTGCTGGCATCCTCTGTGCAGAGCCTCTTGAGGTTGCAGGGCTGGTGCCACCTCTTCTTCCATCCTTGCCCCATATGGTGCAGTGGGGAGGCAAGCATCATGCTGGAGCGCAGCTGCCTGCTCCTGCCTGTGCTGCTCTCCCCACAGCCAGGGCATCGCATGGCAGGGCTGGAGATGTCTCAAGCTGATGGAACATTTCAGTTCCCACTGTGGTTTTGTACCCGGCTCAGCACGTCGGTTGCTGTCTGTTGGGGCTGCGTTTGGCTTTGGGGCAGATAACAAGGGATTTCTTAGAAAACACCACTAAGGTTCAGGACCGTGCTGTGCCCTGCCTGATGCCATTGAGCTGTGCAGCCCCGCTGCCTGCAGCAGCACCTATGGGTGGATGGAGCAAGGCTGGCAGCTGCTGGCACGTGCACATTTCGGGGTGCTGCTCTGTGCTGTGCCGGGATCAGCGTGTGGTGGGCAGTGTTTGCTGGACTGCCATGGGGCACTGCTGTTTGCCTCGAGGAGCGCAGGATGAAGCTGTCACACTTGCGATGGCAGCACTGTCACCAGCATGCTGTGTGTGCCCCAGCGTGCTGGCGCTGCCGGGACAGACCTCTACCTGGCAGACCGTATCTGGGAGACGCGGCAGCAGCCGGCATGGCGCGGCATTGGCAGCGGCCACAGTCAGCCTGTGCTGTTTCCATTAAGCAGTGTTGAGAGAGAAGCGTCCCTCTTTGGGAACAGCCTGTTCCCTGCTCCGTCTATCTGCTGTCCCTCTCCTTGCAAGGGGCGAAACAACCACGAGTTCTCCTTCTCTGCCCTTGTGTGGTGCTTGGCAGTGCTGCCTGTATGGCGGTGGTGCTGGAGGGTGGCACAGTGGGGAGGTGCTTTGGGCTCTCTGTGGGGCATCCCCAGCTCTGCTGTAGCACCAGTGGGTCCTTCAGCCCTGGACTGCCCCATCCCAGAGCTCAGGCAGAAATAATGTGGATTCTCTAATTTGGAGCCCAAATGAACAGCTCCCAGATTTAGTATGAACATGCAGCTCTGTAACCTGTGATTTACTTTGCTGCTGCCCTTCTTCCTAAACCCGACACACCTTTGTTTGAAGTGTTCCAGCAGAACGTTGTTTATTCAGGGCATTATTACCAGTATCACAGGCTTCTTTTTTCTATCCTGTGACTCAGGGATAGTTTAGCGCAATTTCTTCCATCTTTCCTCCATATCAAAGATACCCTGGCAGGTTCGTGTTTATTGTTTGCGGTTAATGGTTAATATTTCCTATTACTGGCAGCTTATAGTTGATCTTAATTACACCTTCTAATGTAAGACAAAAGTCAGCGAGTGAGACTGCGTTGAGGCTCTGGCTTGGAGCCTGCCATGGAGCACCCCTTGGTCGTGGGCTGCATTGGCATTGTGGCTGCCCCACACGTGGGGTGTTCCATGTGGGGTGTTCGGCGCGCTGCTGTGGTGGCTCCCATGTGCCACAGCAATGTGGACAAGCAGCAGTTGGTTTTGAGCAGTTCAGTGGAAGGAAGGATCAACCTGCTATTTATTTTGTCCAGCTTTAAATGCCAGTGCTGGTTTTTCCTCTTGCTGGCTGGGCTGAAGCGTTAAAACAGATTAGAACTAAGAAGAAATTAACCATCAACAGAGTGCAGAGGGCGAAATGCCCTGCTCCTAGCAGGACAGCGGGATGTTGTGTGCCTCTGTGCAGACCTGGGAGCCTGGGATTCCAAGCTCCTCTTCCCCCCAAGCTGGGGAGCAGTGAGGGAGCAGCAGCCCGCTGCAGCACAGCCCTGCCTTGCACCCCTCATGCCTCCCTCTGCCCTGTCCCATCAGTGTGTTTCCAGGCAGGATCCCACTGCCTTCGCTGCCTCCCGAGCAGGGACCACTTGCCCTCTGCTTTGGGGCTCTTGGGCTATAAATATCAGGGGGTGGTGAGGAGCAGCCAGGCCAAGGCACAACTCGACACCATCTCTCCCTCATTCACAGTGACATTTTGTCAAATGCCAGCGGGGAGGGGGTTGCTTATCTGCTGGCACACACTCTTGGTGACCTTCACAGCTCTGGCCAGGTGCCTCTGTGCTGTATTTACACTTATTTATAGCTCTCTCCTCCATCCCCACCTCTGCTCTCCTTGCCAACACTGGAGGGAGGTGCCCACCCCACAGTGGCCCCTCTGTCCTGGGAGGGAGGTGGTGCATCCTTGGGAATGATGAGGGGCTGGCAGCATCCGGTTTTGCTGCTCCAGAGTGCTGGTGGCCTGACCGGGGCTGGGTTTGGCCTTGGCATGGGTCACAGCGGCTGCATGCCCCATTGCCTGCTGGGCTGGCCGGGGGAGTGCTGGGGGCCTGAACGGGGCTCCCACTGCCCGAAGCAGCGAGCGTGGTGTGCAGCGGTGCCCAGCGCCAGCCCGCCCGTGCCGCCCGCCCGGGGAGGAGCTCATCCCGGTGCCCGGCTCCCGGCGTGACTGTAATCCCGTTTCAGGCAGTCCGTGATTACGGATTTCCCTGATCGGACCGTGCTGCTCTCTGCAGAGCCCCTGCACAAGGATTTTATTTCCTTTTCAGTGACAAGCCTGGGGTGGGGGCGAGGAGGGGGGAACTCCGTGGCTGGCATGGACACAGGCACCCAGAGCCGGTGCTGCCCATGCTGCCAGGGGAGGGCTGGCCGGAGCCGGCATGTCGTGTTCTTGGCATTTCTCACCTTCCGCTGGTTTGGGTCCCAGGCTACACGCTGCTGGTTAATGTGGGGCTGTGTCTCCAGCACGTGTGGATGTGTATTTATCCCCTCACGCTTTGGGTAGGAGGCTCTGTGCAGGGCTGAGTCACCGCTTCAGCTCCTCGGCGAGGGTTTGTGCTGCCTGTTTCTGGCTGGTTCCTTCAGCCCCTTCTCTTTCTCCGTGCAGCAAAGTGGCGTGTGAGTGACAAGGCGATTGCAAAGCATCCCGGGGCCATGTATGCGGGCGGCAATGCAAATCTGCCCTGCCGGGCTTAAACAGGATTAAGTTCCCTCGCAGGCACTGCTCGCATCCAGTGTTGCTCACCCGCCGGCAGGCTTCAGAAGCTGAGGCGCTCGCAGCCTCGCCAAGCACGGGCACAGTGCATGTGCCATCGCCCGTGCGCTCGGAGCCTCGCTGCATGATGCTTGGGCAGATGAGGGGTGGCTGTGACTGCAGATCATGAGGGGAGGTCGCTTTGCCCTCAGTGACACGGTTCACTGGTGGACTTGACTGTCCTGGGCTAACAGTTGGATTTGATGACCTTAAAGGTCTTTTCCAACCTGGTTGTTCCATGATTCTAATTGTCATTGCGTTTCTGCTAGGGCTGAAGTCAGAGTTGGCTCATGCTTTAAAGCAAGTTGAGGAGGATGTCTCTGTGAGGAGGCCATTCCCCCACATACCCTTCACCCTTCAGCTTTGTTTTTCAGGTGCAGTGTTGCTGCAGGGCTCTCCTGCTGCCACACGGGAGGGATGCTGAGGCTTGGGCTCCTGCTGCCCCAGGTGATGTAGGTGTGGGGCACCCGCGGCTGCCCTGGCATCGCTCTTCCCCAGCGCAGGGATCCATAGGCAAGTTGCAGTGAGCCGCCGGCAGCTTTCCGGTCGCAGCCACGCTGCAGCGCACACAGACCAGGTGTCTGGGCTGGAGGATGCCTCCGAATTTCTGAGCATGTCTCCATGGGTGTTTGCTGGCTGCACACCAAGAACCCATGGCTGATCTTCCTGCAAACTCCCCAGTAAAATTAGAACAAAAGTTCACTCCTCTCCCAAGGCAGCAGGAAATGCAAAGGGTGGGAAAAGGGAAAGTTAAGGCAGATGAGGTCCAGTGCCCGCAGGCAGCCTCCCCTCGCCACTGCCACCCCTACCTGGGCAGGGGGCTCGGTCCTGCCCCAGCCCTGCAGCCAGGGCTGTGCTCCCAGTGCCCAGTGCTGGGCTAGCAGTGCTCCGAGTGGTGGATTCCCACCACGGACTCAGGTCCCTAGGTGGCTGCGCCGGTTAGATGACCCTTTAGAGCACAGCAGGGTGGCTGGGGCCATGGCTTCCTGCTGGGATGCCCTGTGGGTGCCCGTGCGGGTGGCTGTGCTGAGCAAGGGCTCTCCCCACTTTATCCAAGGAGGAGGGGGACTGGCACAGGCAGAGCTGAGTCTGGGGCACTCCTGACCTGTGCTAGCCAGGCACCTCGGAGCATCCGCTGCCAGCCCCTGCCTCGGGATGGCTGCGCACCGTGCAGTGCCGGGGCACTCCTGCCTGGAGGGTGCCCGGAGAGGGCAGCTCAGCAGCGTTGGATTGCAGTTTATTTTTACCCATCCCTGTTGCCAATGGGGACATGTCACATCTGTGGAGTTGATCAAAAGACATCCCGAGCACTGCTGTCAGCTGCTCCTTGTGATCTCAGCACCAGGATCTTTTCCCTTGTGGCATATCAAAAGGAGCAGGAGAATTTGACTGCTCTGCTATTTTTAATTGAACACGCAGACACACACACACACACACACATATATATATGTATGTATGGCTTTTCTAAAAATAAAAGCCTTTGCCTGTGTTCCCATGGGAAGATTTGGGGAGAAGTGGGAACCAGAGTTGTTGCGAGATGTTTTCTGGAGCAGGCACAAGAGAAAGGAAAGCAGGAACAAGCCGCAGCAGGTAAGGGGCATATCTGAAAGGCCAAAGGACATCTGATCCCAGAGCGGCCTAGCATGGGCATGAGCAGAGGGGACAGGAGAGCTATGGGAAAGGGAACTGTGCTCCCCAAAGCTGGCAGTGAAGAGGACAGGGACTTGACCTACTGCATGGGCTCTGACCACCCAGGGAGCAAAGGTCTTTGCAGGGCAGGTCTGAAGAGCCCTCGCCTTGGGAGCCCACGGGGAGTATCCAAATCCTGGAGCTGCACAGACTCTTTCTGTGCCCAGTATACGTGGTGGTACCACACTCGTGGATGTCTACCTGATACACCTCCAGTAACAGGGCGGAGGGAGGATGCTGGGGAGGGCATCCCCCAGCCCTGCCGTGGCTGTGGCACATTTGGGCTGGCAGTCCTTGCCAGGACATGGGCTGTGAAGCTGCTCTCCTGTACGTTTGCTGCATCCTCCGAACAGCTCACCCTCTTCCACTGCCCCTAGGACAGGACAGAGTGAAAAGCAGGTGGGAAATGCATAACAGGAGCGGGTGTGTGCACAGGAGTGTCTTTTGGTGTGGCACAGGGTGTCCTAAGACCGGTGGGGAGCATGGCACACGGGCTGCTCAGCCTGTGGGAACACAATCAATTATCCCAGATTATCCCAACTGAAAACATGAAACAGAAAAGGGAGAGCGCTGTCTTTTCCATTCCTGCAGCTCTGTTTGAAATTCCTCATCCTTCCCATTGAGCGTTGAAGGAGACCCTTCCAGGGCACTTCAGGAGTGGGGGGGCCCATGTTCTCCTGCTCTCACATGCTCAGATGTTTGCCTGCTCCAGAATCCATTAGCTCTGTAAATAAACTTGCTTCCCTCATTGCCAGAAAACTCCCCCTGGACAGCCAATGCCAGGAGGAGTCACACCAGGCCTTTCCCCTCTGCATTTGAACCTGGATGCTGCAGGCAAAACCAAGCCCAACCCGAGGGCTTGGTGCAGGCAGGGCTTGGTGCTGGCCCTTGCTTCCACTGGTGCTGGGTACAGCACAGGGTTTTGGGAGCCAGGCAGAAGCAGGGCAGTCCCAGCTTCTTTCTGTAGTTAAATGGAGATTCTTAGTTCAGTTTTTAGGGCTCACATCGCCCCATGTGCACCTGGACATAGATTTGTTTCCGTGCTGTTTTTCTCGTCCTGCATGTTCGACCATGGGTTTGTATTGCCTTGGAAGTGCCTTGGGATATGTGGGATGTTCAGTGTCCCCAAGGGACTATCCCCAAACGGTTCAGTGCCATGAAGTGGGGACAAGGTATGGAGCAGCTGTGGGGACTGTGTGTGAGGCTTCCCACTAGAGCCTGGTCCCATGCATTGCTGTCTCATGCTCCCAAGTCTCTCATGTTGCTTGCTCTGTTATTGCTGACTCCCAGGGCAGCTGGATAACCGTGGATAGCACCCTTAGGGCACCAAAGGCAGGAATAGCTTCTATTTTCCCTAAGAGCACAAGCAGCTGCTTTGCCACAGCCCAGATACTGTGCGCTGAGCATCTGCTCACCGGAGGAGAGGAGGCTTTTCCAATGCTGATGCTGCTGTTTGACCCCTGACACAAGAGGGGGACTTTGGTGGCAGTTGTGGGGTGGCTTTTGATTACGAGCAGTGCCAGTGCATGGCTGCACAAACCGATTTACAAGATGTGCAGTGAAGATGTGCAGTGAAGAGATGCTCTCCGCACTCCACACTGCGGTGTAATTGCTTCTGGAGCTGCTCGCCAAGGCTTGTTTGGAAGAGGGTCTGAGTAAAGGGCTCGAGTGGAAGCAACAGCATGTAAAGAGACAGCCGCCTATGCAGGAGGCTGCTGCTGCCTGTTGCTGCCTGCCCCCCAGGCTCACCACCTATCTCTTCTCTCCCCAGTACGAGGTGTCTGGTGAGGAGCACCTCTACTCTGACTTCCCTGAGATCGATTTGTCTCAGCTGGATGCCAGTGACTTCGACTCAGCCAGCTGCTTCAGTGAGCTGCAGTGGTGCGGAGAGCACTCAGAGACCGACTCCAGCCAGTACAGCACAGATGACTCCGAGCTGTTCCAGGTACTCCCATCCTTCTGGCAGAGGGGACCCCAGGATGGAGGCAAGAAGAGGGCAGAGGAGAGGGAGAAGGAAGGAACACACACAACTATTAATAAGTCCTCCCCAGCTGATTAGTGCTCCATTAATTTCTGCACCAGCTCTAAATGGGGCAAGCAGTGTAAGGCTAATGAGGAGGTGGATGAGCAGCGGAGACTGCTGAGCCAACCCTCCTGTGATGTATTATTAAAAAGGAACTAAAGGCATTACAGCTGGTGTGCAGCTTGTCCTGCTCAACTCCCAGGATACCCGGGCTGTGGTGTGGGCAGGAATGTTCATTTTCTGGGAGTAAAAAGCAGCCCCTTCCCCAGCTTTCCAACTTCGGCATCCTCCTTGTGTTTGGGTTTGGGTCCCTCTGGCAGAGGGTGGCTGGTTTCTCTCCTCACCAACTCTGGGTTACATTTTGGGAGGGAGGAGGATTTATGTTTAACAAGGGAAAAAAACATAACCCCCCCAATATTTTCTAACCTGCTCACAATAACAACCCTCTGGCTTTTACGCTGTGCTGATGCTGTGCTTGAAAATGGTCCAGTCCAGCTGAGGGACCTTCATCACGAGATGCATATTTTCCGCTGAACTTCCTGGGGAAAAGATAAACAGAAAAGAAATGCAAAAGACAGACCTATTAGGAGCAGTGGAGTATGATGAAATGTATCCCACTGAACTTGTATGCACAGTGCTCTTAGGCCAGTAACAGGAGGAAAAGAAACAGAGCCAAAAATGGAGCATCCTGCTGCCTTTCCCCGGAGCCTGCTCTAGTAACTGTGAGCAAGGTTTGGGCATGGAACAAAAGATATTTACTTTTCAAACAAGATGAGAGAAATACAGGAGGCTGCATGCAGTCAACAGTCCTCTTTGCGAGCCTGAATTTATCCCTGTGCTAATTTTATAGCTGGTGTTAGCCTGCTTCTTGTTGGACATGGTTTACATTCAGAGTGTGATGGAGGAGGACCAAATAGAAGGAACTCCTGGTTTGCTTCAGCCATTCCTCAGCTTCTGCATCCTCTTCTGGGCTTTTGCATCGTATTTCCAGTCTGGAAAGAGGCTCAGGGAGTTGTGTGGGACTGGGAGGGCACTGGGATGGCCTGAGGTGCATCAGGCAGGGTGAAGCCCAGACGGAAAGAGGGGCTCGAGGGGGCAGGTTGGGGTAGGGGGCAGGGAAGAGACAGAAGCAGCCTGTGGCCCTGCTTGGCCCAGCACAGCCCCAGACACAAATCTCCTGTCAGCATCCCCAGGTCATGACGTTTGCCAGAGAAAAGAGATCAGAGGACCTGTAACATAAAGCCTATCTCGTTCTGGGGGCTGTGCTCTGTCAGTGGGGTCCCTCACAGAGCGCTGGGCACAGCCAGCTTGAAGCATGAGGGCTGAGAGCCCCTGTCGAGCTGGAGGTGCCCATGTTTGGGGGCTTTTAGTGGAAACAAAACCCATACTGCTTGTGCAAGCTGTGGCATCTGGCCAGCAGTGCAGCCTGAGATGAGGCTCCCCTCTGCCCTCTTGTCCACTGGGCAGCCCTGGGCCGGGCTTATGGCTCTTCACATTTCCTTTGCCTTCCCCATCAGGAGAGCTGCAAATAACTGGTTGTGCCCTCTTGGGCCTCTCCAGCCCCACAGAGGGCAGGGGGCTGTGCCTGCTCTCCCCCCAGGCTCCCATCCTGGCTGGACGCTGCTCCCGGCCCCACTCAGCAGTGCTGTGATAGCTGGTGATGGGGGAGTTTGCAGCCCAGAACCATGAGGATTTGGGCAAGGAGGCTTTTAATCATGGATCCTTTATCTGCTGCTGTTTGCCCTATGGTGGGGTGGAGGCTACTGCTGGGAGAGAAGATGCTGTGACTCATTTTCCCACTGGGGGTGCAAGGGGACCGATTGATGCTCCTGTTCAGATGCGTCTGTCTCCTCCTGATCCCATCCTAGTGTTGTGCTGGGGAAAAGCGCTCTCAGATCCCCTGTGGGGTCACTGGGAAGTGTGGCTGCTGGTGTGGCATCACCAGCCCTTCTTGCCTCCTGCCCAGCATCCCGGGGCACAGCCTAACTCTCCCTCTCTTCTTTGCCTGTTCCTTTCAGATAATAGACAGCGAGAATGAAGCGCTGCTGGCAGCCCTCACCGAGACATTGGATGATATACAGGGAGATGACATGGGCCTGGCTGCCTTCCACACTATGGAAGAGGGGGACACGCTCAACCATGCCTACACCTCGCCTGCCCCCTCCCCCAAACCCACCGCCCCGGTCACGGGGGGGCCATCCCCGGCCCCCGAGTTTGATGAGCTGTCTCTAGTAAGAACCCACTTCCTACTGTTTAAGGTGGATTTGGATGAGCCCCTGATAAGCCGGCTGCATGGGTATGATAGGAAGCAAAGGTCTGAATTTTTTCATTCTAGGCTTAAAACTCTCTTTAACCGTCAATACCAAAGCATATACTTGTATTGTATACGTATACATGTTCTGCATCATTGCTGTCACCTCCATCACCATCCTCACGAGAAAAAGCTGTGTG